>JAKSZP010008038.1:0-164694 GCA_022478985.1 Massospora cicadina
TGCCTGAACAAAGTTGGCCCTCACTGCCCTGGACCAGTGCTGTTGCGGGAGGTCTGGGGTTAGCACTTCCTCTATCCAGGTGCCCAGGATGTTGTTGGCATGGTTCTCAGATTCTATCAGGTCCATGCCTCTTCTGGAGCATGGACCATATAGCGTTTCCACCTGGACGGGTGGGCGGGATCCTGGCCACAGCCAGCCCTGGATGAGCACACAGATTGACATTATAAATGTGGGCGAGAAGGGGATTGCATGTGTGGGGAACCACAGCATCAGTAGGATGGGCGAGTTGGCAACTGCCACTCGTCCTGTTAGCCCAGAGGATCTACCCTTGAGTGAGGCGATTCTGTTGGATATTCGTTGCAGCAAGTTATTTTCAATCATCTCATTTGCATACCCCCTTGTTTCCAGCCAAATCCCAAGGTGGCGGACAGGGGTGGTGGTGGGGGTAAAGCAAATAGTAGGATAAGTGAGTTTTTGTGTCTTTGGTTGTGTGTAGTGGGGGATGTGGTCCAGTTGGTGATGTATTTGCCAAGGAGGATTATTTCGGTTTTCCATTTATTAAGTAATGCATTACTCACCATGGAGTATTCATCTAAGGTGTGTTCCAACTGTTGGGCGTCACTGCTGTCAGCTATACCTGTCACACAGTCATCCGCAAAGGCTAGTATCTTGACTGGGGGCTGGCCTTGTGCAGTTATGCCCCTGAGGCGTGAGTTGGCAACGTGGAGGAGTGGATCAAAGCTGAAGCTGTAGAGTAATGGGCTGAGGGGGTCCCCTTGCTTGAGCCCTCTGCATGGGGTGATCCTGTTATTCAGGAATCCTGGGCCACATACAGCCATAGAAGCGGATTCTGTGAGGAGCATCGCCCAGTCAATGAACCTGGGTGGGAGGTTGAAGGCGTGTAGGTGTAACGGGCGGGTTTGCGCCAATATGCAACGAACAAATTGGGCAGTAAGAGCCATGTTACTGACCATACTAGGTACAGGCCTGCAAAGGCTCATCCCTGAACCCAACCGCCATGTCTCATCATTTCCACATATTCTTGTATCACTGTTCCCATGACACTGCACATCAACAGCTGAGTCTGGGACCAGGAAAGGGCTGAGAACGACGCCAATGCCACGCTGAGCTCACTGATGGAGCTCATAACTTTGATCCGATCTGCTTATATTTACTAAATAAAAGCAATGTTATCCAAGCTAGCCAATATTCTTTATTTCCAAATCATGTTTTCTCATAGAAGATGCAACTGACCTACAGGGTTGCAACGTCTTCCCCTATGTAGTGCACTGCAAATATGGAATATGCCTTCTTATTTTGATTAGACTCTTCTGAGCCCTGACCACCACATCATTAGCAAAGATTTGCCATCTCATCGGATCACCATCCACGCTTTATGTAAACTCGTCATCATTCTGCAGAAGTGATTCAGGTTCAGGATGGCGGTTTTACCCAGTTCCAAACTTACCGAGTTCAATGCCCATTGAATCAGGGCTACATTAAGATCAAACTCCACCCAGTCTGAACCAATGTACGGATCAGGTGCCTCCTGATATGTTACATCACCCCCCTGTGAATACCAGAACTCCTGGACCTTCTCTGGGCACTGTGCACAGTCCTCCATCATTTACCACATCGCCTCCTCTACCAGATAGCCCTTCCACTTCACCAGCAGTTGCTGCCTGCCTCTCACCCACTTGGCATCCAGTATCCATTCCACCTCATATTCTGGCATCTTCCCCTCTCTAGGATACAGTGGACTGGGACGCTCCAGCCCCTCACCCCCAAAAAGCATGTAGCTGGGAAGTGTGAATCACTGGATGGGCTCTGGAACCCACTGGTAAACTCAACTCAAAGGTGACCCAATCAATGGCCCAGATGATCCAGTACGGGCCCAAAAACTTTGGACCCAGATTATGACTCTTGACTGGGATGGCATAGTTCTTGGCTACCACCAAAACCCAGTCCCCAGGCTCAAACTCTGGATCTGGCGCACTTCACCAATCTTCCTGTCGCTTCTGCCAAGATATCACCTGACCTAAGTTCCCCCATAGCTTCTTTCTGATATCTGACATGTTACATAACATCTCATCTGCCCCCTGATATATGCCGCTCACAGATCCCCATTTGATCTTGGGTTGATTCCATGATTTGCAAAAATGGCGACATTCCTGTTGAGGATTGAAAGTGGTTGTTGTAAGCAAACTGGGCCATCTGGACCCACAAAACCCAGTCATCCTGTCAATTGGAAACATAACACTGAAGATACTGTTCAAGTATCTGGTTCACCCTCTCCATTTGTCCATCGGATTGGGATGGTATGCTGAGGACCAACCTGGCCTGATCTCCAAACTTCCCAGTAGACTTGACCAGAATTTCGAAACAAATTGTGGGCCCCAGTCTGAAATGATCTCCTCAGGTAATTCATGTCAGGAAAACACCTCATCAATGAAAACCCTTGCTGCATCCTTCGCTGAAAAACTCCCAGTACATGGGAAGAACTCAGCATATTTGTAAGTCTATCTATGACCACCATTTTCGCGTCCTTCCCCTACACCTTTGGAAGTCCCACCAAGAAATCAACACTAATTGAACTCCAAGGGGCCTGCAATATTGGTAGCGGATTCAACTTAACCATTGTGGTTTTCTTGATGGCTTTGACTTCACACATACCAAACACTCCCATACGTACTTCTGGACATCCCTATGAAGGCCCGGCCACAAATACTCCCACTGTACCAATTCCATCGTCTTCCCAACTCCTGGGTGACCTGCCAGCAGATGGTCATGAGAAGCCTGGATTACCTTCCATCATAATTATGGGTTAGATACCCATATACATGACTTGTGGTATAACACCCCAACCCTCTTCATGAAATCCACATGGTACCAGTGTGGCTGACCCTCCGTCATCTCGGATTTCAGCCTTTGGGTGAATTCCGTGCTCCTCTGCTTCAGACGAACTTCCTCCCTAACACACTCCCCCATCTTCAATCATTGCAAATTAGTCCAGTCAGAACATCATCGCTGTGTTGAACTCCTCCAGTTCCTCCCTCTCAAACACAAAAGCCCCATCTTGACTCAACCAATCTTCCAGGACATCTGAAGCCCCAGGCCTGTACTCCACCAGGAAATCATAGTGGACCAGCTTACATGCCATCTGGCTTGTCACTGGTTCATCTTTCTGGGTTTTCGATAATACTCCAAGGCTTTGTGGTCCATCCAAAAAACAAAAGGATGCTGGGCATAGAGCAGGTGATGTTGCCATTCACGCAAGGCTGCCATCACCATCAACAGTTACTTATCATATATTGGGTAGTTTGTTTCTGCGAGGAGCAACTTGCGGCTGAAGTAACATATGGGATGCTCCAACCCGTCTTCCCCTTCCTGAAGCAATACCGCTCCCACAGCATAATTTGAAGCATCTGTCTCAACCATGAGGGGTTTCCTGGGATCTGGATGGGCCAGCACAGGTACAGTAAGTAACTTACCCTTTAGCAACTCAAATGCCAGTGCTTCCTCCTTTCCCCATATGAATGGAACGTCCTGGGTCAAGCATTTGAGCGGTAGGGCTGTCTGGGAAAGATTTTTCACAAATTGATGAAGGAAGTTCAATGTTCCCAAAAAAAAAAAACTCGCACCTCCATCTGAACCATGGGGGCCTTCCATGCCCGCACCGCCTGAAGCTTATCTGGAAACAACTCCAATCCATTTTGGAATACTTGTTGCCAAGGAACATTACTGAACTCTGGTTGAACTCACACTTGGAGGGCTTCAACCTTAAACCCATATGGCCAATCGCCTCCAAAACTTCCCAGACATCTCATACATGCTCCTTCTGGGACCGTGAGAGCACTAGAATATTGTCCATATAAGTGGCACAGCATCGTCCAATCATCCCTCCAAGAACATGGTTGATCATTCTCTGGAAAACCGCTGGAGCATTCCTCAGCCCAAATGGCATCACACGGTATTGGTACACCCCCAGGTGGCACTTGAACGCTGTGTATTACTGATGCTCCAGTCTCACTAGAATCTGATTAAATGCATCAACGAGTTTGAGCTTTGTAAAAATCGTGCATCTGGTAACCATAAGAAGAATGTCCTCCAACAGGGGCATTGGATATGGATCTGGCTCCATGACCATGTTTAAGCGTCAGAATTCCACAAATCAATGTAAATCGCCACTCACCTTTGGTACTAGCAACACAGGAGACACCACTGGAGACATGGAGGGCTCAATTAAACTCTTGTTCAACGTCAACTCCAAATGGCCCTTCAATGCTTCCCTGGCCCATTCATTAAGAGCATAGACCAGGCATCCCCTGGGAAGCTCCAATCCCTCCTTGAACTGAAATGAGAATGCGAAAGAACCCAAAGGGGAAAAGGGAGAACTTCCAATTGAACCAAATATGTCAACAAAGTCACTATATTCAAATGGTAGCTCTACCTCCTGCATCCCCCTAAGCTCCTGCATCCATTCAGGACGTCGCCCCCGACCTCCATCTTACACATCATCTGAGGTATAATCTGGGGTGATAAGGTAATTGTTTTATGCGACACATGAATCTGTGGCTGGAAGCAATGCCAACATCGCATCCCAGCACCACAGGGTGGGCCAGATTCTGGATCACACAGAAACCCTCCTTCAACCAAAAGGGGTTCTGCTGAATGATAATCAAGGGCTCTAGAACCCACGATGGGGCTCTTCTCAACACATTGGAAAACACCACCTCAGGACCCCTTCTCATCTCCAATTGCAAACGTTCTGCCAAGGCGAACTCCACATAATTTTCCTTGGCCCCTGTATCCACCAGGGCCAGCATCTTCTCTGTCTGACCATGCAAGTATAACTCCACTGGAATAAACAGCCTAGGATAAAGCAAAGAAGAAGGTTTAATGTTAGAAGCATTTACAGATTGCAAATTTGCAGGTAAGGTAGGTCAGGGACTATAGCTCTGCCCATATCCTTGGCCTGTTCTCCCTGACTCCTCACTGCTACCCTGGAAGTATCCCCATGGATATTCCCAAAGTTCCATGGAGAGCCCCACCAGCCCCCTCATCCTCTGCTAGCAACAACGGGCGACTGGACCCTTCCAGGGGATATCAAATCCTCTTGCTGGTTATGTGCCAACGCCAATTGCTTCTCCACTTGAATCGCCAAAGCAATTTCCTCCGCTAACGAACCCTGAACTTTAGCAGCCGCCATGGCGGCCAACATGTCCATTTGCAGCCCTTGTCTGAACATTTGTGATGATTGAGAATCTGAGACTCTTGCTGCTTTTGCCAATGGTCAGAAAATCCGCCCATACTCTTCCACTGATCCTTGGCCCTGACCTACTGTCAACAAAGCTGACCACGCCTCATCCTGCGCCTCATCCAGACAGGCTTCCTGGTCAATCCAGTCCACACACTCATCCATGGATCCAGGAAGGTGTCCTTGCTCTCAATTAACTCTTGCACCCACCCAGAAAGTTATGGGGGTAGTGCCTCCACAATTTGCGCGATCTGCAATGAGAAAGGGGTCTCCCCGCCCATTGCTTGAGCCAACCGCACCTGAAAACGAATCTGTGACACCACTTAGTGGATCTTCTCTAAAGCTTCCATGGGCAAATCTGCCTGACCTTTTGGGGATGCAGGTCCCCCTTGGCATTCCTCCATCTTAACGGGTCTCAAACCACACACTTGAATCACCCCTCTTATTACAAACATGAGTGAGATTCTCACCATCATCACTGTCAATACATGGCGGTACCATTCCTCCCCTCCTGGGGCCACCACCTCTTCTTGGGGGCCCCACAAAACTGACAAGAAAGTATTTGAGTTGCTTCTAATGTAACGGGCAGGTTCACGCCAATATGCAACAAATAAATTGGACAGTAAGAGCCATGTTACTGACCATATTAGGTACAGGCCTGCAGAGGCTCATCCCTGAACCCAACCGCCATGTCTCATCATTGCCACATATTCTTGTACCACTGTTCCCATGACACTGCACATCAACAGCTGAGTCTGGGACCAGGAAAGGGCTGAGAACGACGCCAACGCCACACCGAGCTCACTGGTGGAGCTCATAACTTTGATCCAATCTGCTTATATTTACTAAATAAAATTAATGTTATCTGAGCTAGCCAATATTCTTTATTTCCAAATTCCATTTCCTTGTAGAAGATGCAACTGCCCTACAGGGCTACAACGTCTTCCCCTAAATAGCGCGCTGCGAATATGGAATAAGCTTTCTTATTTTGATTAGAATCTTCTGAGCCCTGACCACCACATCAGTAGCAAAGATTTGCCATCCCACTGGATCACCATCCACACCCTGCATAAACTCGTCATCATTCTGTGGAAGTGATTCAGGTTTGGGATGGCGATTTCACCCAGTTCCAAACTTACCTAGTTTGATGTCATTGAATCAGGGCCACATTAGATCGAACTCCACCCAATCTGAACCAATGTATGGATCAGGTGCCTCCTGATCCGTTACAGTAGGTACTCTTTTAAGTATGGCCAGCTAACGCAGTCATATGCCTTCTCCTGGTCGAGGAATACCAGGGCTCCCATTGCTTTGGATTGGCATACATTGGCGATGGAGTGTATGTTAGACCAGATGGAGCGCTCTGGTGTAAAACCAAATTAGTTGGGTGATAGGGCTTTAGAAGCTAGTGCGCCCAGTCTGGTAGCTAGAATTTTTTAAGTAGTTTTGTGTCAGTATTTGAGAGTGCTATCAGGCGCCATTTGGCCAGGTCCAGTCTGTCACCCTTTTTAAATAGGGTAATGACATAGGAGTCCTGGACTCCTGGAAGGAGACGGGTCTCCAGCAAGCACTGGTTCATAAATGCTAGGAGGAGGGGGCGATTTGTTTAAAGTATGTTTTATAAAATTCGTAGGGTATCCCATCAGGGCCTGGGAATTTCCTATGCAGTGCACCACAGACTATATTCCAGAGCTCCTTCTGCATTATCAGGATTAGGAGACTATAGTCTGGCGGTGCACTCTGTATTCTGGCGGAGTGTAAATTTTTTTTTTGGGGGGGGGGGGGGGTTAGGTGGGGTGTCGCGGTAAAGTTCAGTGTAATAGCAGTGAAATTCCACCTTGACCTCCGTTGGGTCAGTTGCCACGGTTCTGTCAGCTTTGTGGACCTGTGCGCACTGGGGCAAATTGCCTCAGGAGTGGTATTGGCGGTAGAAAAACGCCAAGCAGGTCTCACCTTATTTTATGTGCTTACCTTTTCCATGATACTTTGATTCTGTGTCAGTGTTTGTGGATGAGGGCATTTAGGCAGGTGGAAATTTCCACCCATTTGTGCCCCCAGTTTGGGTTGTATCTGTATCTCAGGGTATTGAGTTCTAGGTGGTCAAGTTCTGCCAGGGTGCGTCTGATTGTGGTGGTATCAATGGTGTATTTGTGCAATGCAAGATGGCAAGCTTTGTTTATTAGTTCAGATTTGAATTTTCACAAGATCCAATAGGATCCATTGTGAATGGAATTGTGAATTATGGGTTCAAAGCTTCATGCTCGACCCAGTTGGAAATTTTGGGAAGTTTTATATTTTCAGGTATAGCTTTCTCCAGGGCGACATCTTCATTTGAGTCCTGGTTGGCATGAGCTGCACTGAAACTAGATGGTGGTCGGAGAAATTGATTTTTAGTAAAAAAGTTAGTAATAAACGAGCAGCAGGATTTTGGTGCAAGGATGTGGTTGATGCAGCTCATCAAGATGAGCATTCCCACACATATGCTGGGGCAGGTCATGTGGGGAAGGAGTGGGAGACTCGGGGGAGGGTGTAGTACAGGCCAAGGGATGCCTTCATCGCTTGAAACTCAATGTGTCCCAGTGGGTATCCCCTGGGGTTGGGCCATCAGTCTGTATTGAGGTTGTCCCAACAGTTAAAGTCGCCCATCAGGATGGTATCTGGTGGGAGGTTGAGCGTTGAGATGAATTCAAAGAATTGTTTCCTCTTTGATGCAGTGCATGGTGCATAGATACAGGATATCAATATTGTGGCCTCTTGGTTTGTGGTTCTTGCAGTTAGGATGTGGCCATCTAAATGCAAGGAGGATTCGACAATTTTTAGTTTTTTGTTATTATGGATGACCACCCCACAATGGGACGTCCATATCAACTAGGAAGGTGAGACCTTGAACGCCCAGGATCCCTCTTCCCCCTGTAGACAGTGGGTCTCTTGGATGGCCAAGATGTCTACAGGGGGTTTTCACAGAAAGTCCAGCTTCTTTGCTCAGGATGCTTGAGCCCTGTCTTTTGTGATGTTTAGCATCCTTATTGACACTGAGGTGCCCGCAGCGTCTCAAGAGCAGTTGGGTGGGCCTTCCAGCCCTATTCCCCCGCTCATTGCCTTATACTTGCTCCGTGTGATTGGGTCAATCCACTCCAAGGCGTTTTCCAGCTCCTTACCTTGTGATGATTTTGTGCAGGTTTTGTTAGATTTGGGGATTTTATTAAGATTTTCTGCACGTGATTTTGTTTGATTCAAATTGGTGCGTTGATTGGTTTCTGATGTTTTGGGGTGTAACCTTGAAGTTCTGGGCCCTGTTGGCTCATCCATAGTGGAGTCAAATTGTCCCAGTAAGTTTATTTGATTGAGATCACATGGTGATTATGTCAGCTTGTTGAGAAAATTTCTGCATGGGTTGTCCAATCTGACTGTTTGGCTCAGTTAATATCCTCCATGGTTGCTCCAGCTTGGGCATACTGTTCTGATTAGCTGGTTTGGCTGATTTCCTCACTATCCATCTGGATTCAGTTTGGGCTGATGGAGGAGGTCATGAGTGATGCGGCCTTGGTCGCTGCCCGCTTGCAGGCCTTCTGCACCTGTTTGCGTAATTTGGGTGAGATTGGGTCTATGAGGGCGTAGTGTCCAACCTCTCCCCAGAGGAAAGCGTTATTAGCGTCAACCATTCTTCTGAAGGTCTCCTCATCTTTGTCCATAGCATCATCACAAAAGTCTGGGTCCATGATGCCCTCCTTCATGGGTCATGCATGTTACTTGTGCCTCAGTGTGGTGCAATGGTTGCAGATGGGTGGTGAGCATTCCAGTGTGATGCAGAAAGGTTTCAATACTCCCCCATCTGGGAGGTGAAACACCACAATGCGTGAAATTTTGGTTAAGTTTGCAGCCACATTGGGGACTGGGTCAATTACAGCGATTGCCTTTCCTGTGCACAGGTTTGGCATCAGGTGGAATTGCTGTAATTCTAGTTGTTTTATTTCACCATAGCTCTGAAGGCTGAATTGGAGTTCTTCCTCAACTAGCTTATGGGGGATGTTGGTGGGTTTTGAGTCAAACAAGATGAACAAAGTGTTTGCTTTGTTTCATCTGGTGCGCGCGGTGCACACAATTTGTTTGCCCTCAGGGAGGGCTATTTTGACACAGACTTTAGCTGCGGCGTCTGCATCTTCTTCAGTTTTGAAATCCATATTGATCCAGCCATGGTGGATGGTGTGGGTGGTAACATATACCGCATGGGGAAAGAGGGCGGCCTGTGCCTCGCCTACCTTTTTCCACAGGGTTGGGGATTCTACCCCTAGAAAAGTTGGAGCCCGTGTTCCACTTTCAATAGGGGCTGTGAATACTGTATTTCCATATATTGGTTCTGTTTTGTGTTAAATTCCACAAACCTGTGCGGTGTTTGGGTTTGGATTTTTTTGGTGGCTTTGGCTCCTGGTCCCCCTCCAGGGCGTTTTTTGCCCTTGGGTGCACCATTTTGGCCATTGCCTGATATGACTTTTGCCCAGTTTAGTTGGGTTTTATTGAATTTGCTCATCTCACCTGTATGATTATCAAAATTATCTGCTAAAATCAAATCTTAGTAACTAATAATATTGTTACAGGAAAGAAAAGTGCCAGCTGGGTGTATGTTAAGAGGATAAGGCTAAAAAAAGATAGCTTAAATGTTTTTGCCAAGCGATTGGTGGTTATAGATTGGTTGATAAGCTAAATGGGTTTAATAAAGCAATTAGTGATTGGTTGATTCAATGTGTTAATTGGTTTTGGTAAGTGGTTGTTGGTTTTTGGTTGTTGGTTGATTTAAAAGTTCAATTGGTTTTGGCTGGGTGGTGGTTTTTGAACGTTTTGATGGGCTTGGGTTTCAGGTAAGTTGTTGATGTTTTAGTTAATTTAATAAGTTTAATTGGTCTGGTTGAGTGGTTGGTAATTTTATATCTAATTAATATAATTTGATTTCTTAGATTTTATTGATAGCCATCTACCAATCTAAAAAAGTATTGATTAGGATCATCTGGTAAAAACTAAACCCACAAACAAATCTGTGCTAATCTGAATATCAACAATAATTAGCCTAGAATTTTCTTTACAAAAGTATCCATCTGTTTATAAATTTATATAGAATGTATTATCTCATGAGAAATTAACCATAAATCACCAAACTTGGCACAAGTACTTAAAAAGTTTGGGGATAGTATTATACTTTTTTTTAATAGAATTATATGAATTTTAGTGACTTTTCTTTCTTGTTGCAAACACTTTTGCAACCCATTCAATTCAAGACTAAATCTAGTTTGATAATCTCATAGAGGGGATTAGTCTGCGCCCATGTCTGGGAGCAGTTGGGCAAGCAAGGCAAGAGGAGCAGGCGGAAGGCCCGCAGCCTCTAACGTTCAAAAACGCCCCAGAGAATCCGGCGGAATAGAAAAAAATCTAAAAAAACTGGCGTCACAATTTCCCCAGAGATACTCGTGTGGCAAGCACGATGCAACCAGTACATCAACACGCCACATTCTCAGCCACTTTCGTCGGTGGAATTTGGAGTCCATGTGTATCTGGACATCCAAAAATGGCCCTATGGGAAAAATTTTGTGAAGATGTACACAAAATTTTCCCAACCGCGGTGTACGTTGCACCTCACTCCATGTCGCGCAGTTGGCTGGACCTAGGTTTTGAAAGTAAAATAGCAGCAGACGAGGCTGCAGCGGTGCGCATAGTGGTCAACCTCCCCGAAGGGCAATGGGTCATCGAAACTAAATGCACCAGATGGACAAAATCAAACCAAATTTTCCTCACGTTTGACTTTTTGCCTACTACAGTAAAACGTGACATTTTGGAGCAACACCTGAAAGATGGTCTCACCATATATGGCGAAATACAATCTTTCGAAATGCAACGTTTCACGCTAATGCCACACCTGTGCACCAGCAAAGCCATCGCAGTTCTGACCCCAACTGAGGAGATCGCGAAGGACCTAACCCAGATCCTGCACTCCACCTTTATTGACATCACAGGGCACACCACCCACCTATTCCGGGTAACCGTGGACAGCGCGCCCCCCATTTGCACCCACTGTGACATGTTCAGCCATAAGGCACATGCATGCCCCATCAAAGAGGGTGTTACATTCCAAGAGCACCCCTCGGCGGCCATGGCCAGCGGAGAGGCGCACTACGAACCAACCGCAAGCACCAAAGAGGCTTTCCCATGGGGAGCACAAGGCTGCTACCTATTGGTAAAGCCCATCTCCCCGCAGGAGTGGAAGAAGGCCAAGCAGGCCCATAGGACCGCGGCCAAGGAAGCGGCCAAGGTCACCACCACCATCCCACACTCACAACGCCAGGAGGACATGGAGACCTTCGCAGCAGAAGCAACTCGGGAATCCATCACCCAATCATATTGGGAGGCCCAAGCTGAACGGGCCACTCAATCTGAGGATCTGATGGGAGATTTGACCTCACCCAATCGCTGCACCCAAGCCCCGGTCAAAACTGACTTGGGACCTATCCTAACCAAAAAAAAAAATTTGCCCCACTTGACAGTGCACCAAACTTATCTGCACCACAAAAAATTCGTCCGACGTCGGGAAAACAAAAAGCAAAGGCCAAAGCCAACGCGACTCTTTCTGCAAAAATTAACAAAAACCCCGATAGTGTTGCTGCTAATACCCACGCTGCTGTGAAAGCCCGTGGGGACCTGGAAGAGGCTGGTGGGCCAGGGGGCCCACCCCCTCACACCTAAGGTGCGATGGGGGAAACCTTCACTCTAGGGATGCTGAATATCGCCAGACTCAAGGCCTCCCTGTCCCGGGCTAGGAAACTGAGTTTTTTACAAAATAATTTACCCGTGGATATCCTTGCCATCCAGGAAACCCACTGTCCACGAGGTTCCGAGGAAGCTTGGAAAACAATGCTCCTACCATCCCTATCCTTTTGGTCAAAGCACTGTGGGGTGCTAATTTGGAAAAACAATTTTTTCAAATTTACATCTTCAGAAACATTCCTAAATGACCGAGTGCTCATTGTCACCTTCTCATGGGCCAATGTTGCACACACAATCATCAACATTTACGCCCCAAACGGTGCACAAGAGCATCAGGAATTTTTCTCATCAGTTAAATCCCTCCCACTACCCCCAATTCTTTCCTAATTGGTGACATGAACTGTTGGCTAACCTCACCAACAGACCGGTGGCCACCCTCACCCCACGCCCCACAGGGTCACGTAGAACTACGCGTTCTAAAAGCTACCCTTGGGTTAATGGATGCGCTGCTGCGACATGCCCCACTGCTCAAAAACATGATGCGTCCCCGCGTCCACAACGGCCAATTAAGGTCCATGACCTGCATTGACCTTATTCTAGTGCCGGCGAAATTCCAACCCCACATCTCCCACTTCAAAACAACGAATATGGAATTCTTCGACCACCAACTGGTCTCAATAACATACCATTTACCCATCACAGTTGCAAAGGCCCCACATTGGTGCAAAATCCACCCCCCAGAGCTTGCGTCACCAGGATTTTCCACGTGGGTGGAAGAGGCAACTTTGGCAAAATCATTTGTTACACCGTTTTGCGCGGACCCCATTTCCACATGGGCAACTTTCAAAGAAGACACCATCTGCCACTATCGCCATCTCTCATCCTGACGCTCACGAGCCACATCGGCGGTTATATCACGTGTGCTGGCAGAATTGGCCCACTTGGAGTCCAACATTCCAGCCTCAGGATATAGCCCTGCATGGGGCCAGAAGTGGGCGGAGGCAGCAGCCCACCTCAACGCACTTGAAAGGCAACACAAACATCGGGTTTGTGTCCAATACAGGGCCACACGCATCACTAAAGGTGACAAGTGCACCGCATACTTCTTCAAAAAAATTTTTGCACCATGCCATAGTGTGGCCTGCACACAGGTGCAAAGATTGGATAATTCTATTGTGAACACACCGGCCGAAGTGGCAATCAAAATGCAAAGATATTACTCCAAGTTATACCAAGCCGAACCAATTCAGCTGGCCAAAATGGCGGAATTTCTTGACAGAGCTCATATCTGCACCATTTTCCGATACCCAGAAATAATGAATTTAATTCACTGAACGAATTATGGACTACCATTCGTGGTGCGCCAAACCAAAAATGCCCAGGCCCAGATGGCATTCCATATGAGTTCTACAAAAAATATTTTAAATATATATCCCCATTGCTGCTAGCCTCACTCAACCAAAGCCTGTTGGAAATGCGCCTCCTACCAGGAGGACATGAGGCCTTTACAGTCACACTCTTTAAGAAAGGGGATAGGCTAGACTTAGCCAACTGGCGCCCCATTTCTCTAACAAACACAGACACCAAAATTTTAACAAAAATCATGGCTAACCGTTTAGGGACTGTAGCATCTGCCACCATCTCTCCAGAACAATTCGGTTTCATCCCCAGAAGGTCAATTTGGGATAACGTGCACTCTGTGGCTAATGTGTCAGTCCACAGCCTCTGGGGCACTTGTATTCTTGGACCAACAAAAGGCCTATGATAGAGTAAACTGGGAATACCTTAGGGCCTGCCTCCAACAATTCCGCCTACCTCCCCGCTTCATTAACTGGGTGATGCTGCTCACGGAATCTGCAACAATGGCTGTGCGCGGCCCAGGTTTCCTAACGGAAGTATTCATCCTCAAAGGGGCCTGCGACAAGGGGATCCCCTGAGCCCACTCTTATACAACTTCAGCCTTGACCCACTACTGCGAAATGTGAATGCCCAACTCACTGGGGTCCATGTGCCAGGCCAAACCCCAGTCAAGATGATGGCATTTGCAGATGATTGCGTGGTGGGGGTGTCTAATAACAAAGATGCACGCGCGCTTGAAGCCCTCATCCAGGAATATTCCTGGGTAAGCAACGCGGCACTGAACGCCTCCAAAACTGAAATCATCCTCCTTGGTCGGTTTCAAAACTGCTGGGCCCCAGCAAGTAGTTCCCAACCCAGCCCATCTGCTCGCCCAATTCCACGCCTTACTAACTCAAAACACACCGCTCCACTGGTGCTCCCCTTTGTGCCGCGACCTACCATAGGACCGGTACGCCATCTGGGCGTGTGGTTGGAGGCAGGAGGATACGCGTCAGCAGTAATGGAGTGCCATATACTGGACAACGTGACGAAGCGAATCTCCTCTCTCAGAGCCCACCCTACTACCCTCACTGGCAGGGTTGTTCTTGCCAACTCTATGCTCCTATCCAAAGTCTGGTTTGGAGCCCACGCCATCCCCTTCTCCCCAAGCTTCTTCAAATCCCTGTATGCTTTGCTACAAGGTTGGCTTTGGTCAGGCCGCCCTCCAACAGTACGGCTAGAGGTCATGTTTGGCCCTCATCATCATGGTGGCATGGGCCTACTTGACTTCAAAGCCCATGCCGCCAAGATCCTAGGCACTTGGATTGCGGCCGTCACTGCTCCTACACTCCCATCCCAACACTGGTCCCGTGCAGCCCGCTCCAACTTCTCCTGAGCCTTGGGCCTCAACAATCCATCAAACCCCCACTCCCTGATGAAATACCTCGCATCACACACATCAGCCACAGGTCCTCACGGGACCAAAACCCACTACAAACGAATCCTACTCTCCATGCGAAGCGCAGAGTGGAGAATTTGTATTAGTGGACATACAACCTGAAGAGGCCGCCCCTCTCCTCAGTTCACACAAGAGGTACAGGGGCTACCCATCCATGATGGCGTGATCCCCATTCGACCCCAAGTCCTATCCAGGGTGGACTACCTGGACATGATGGACATCCCTTATTCCACTGAGACCCAAAAGACTATCTGGAAATATGCACACCATCCTCTGTTGCAGCCTCAAGTCCGCTCCCATGTGTGGCGCTGCCTGAGGCGGGTGTATCATACAGCTGAGCGCTCTAATGCTTTACACTCATCCTGTGTCATGTGTGGCCAGTATGGAACGCTGTTTCACCGCCTGGAGAAGTGCCCCACCTCTAAAGTAATATGGCGCGAAGTCCAACGTCTGCTAGGCCAGGATCAAACACATCCCTTCAGTCTGTCAAGAGATATGTCTGCTTCATCAATGGCCTCCCCCTCCCACCCTCCCTTCATGCTCTGGTGGATGCAATCGCCATGTGGACTATCCACACAATTGTCTTGGATGCCATCGCCGGATCCATCCCCACCCTCCCTGAAGCTGTCCACAGATTCTGGTCTCATTTGGTGGATCACTTGCAAGTGTGGATGTTTGGATATCTCCCACCACGTCGCCGGCAGCTGGTCTCCTCCTGGTTCCCAGTCTGGTTCATCAAATCAGACCCCTTCCTCCACACGTGCTCAATAGTGGCTACGCCCCCTACACACGTTCCCTCCCCCTTCCCATAAGTGGCGTTCCTGCTGGCAACAAGAGATAGCATCGCTTCTCTGGGGTGCCTCACCTGGTACTAAGTTTTGTCTCGTCTGAGTCATATTTGGAAGTGTCCATCCCATGGTTGGCCTTCCCCGCAATAAATTTAAAAATTTAAAAATATATGAATTTTAGTATCAGTTCTATATAGAATATAAAACTTATATTTTTCTAATTGTAATTATATAGCAATTTGGCTGAACATTTTCATATTCAATTAATTCAATAGTTTCATAGGTTTTGATAAATGGTTGGTAGCCTTTGGCTGTTTTCTAAATTCAACAACTTGTTTTTGCTTAGTAGTTCATTTTTTGGCTGATTCAATGGGCTCGATAGTTTCAAGTAATTGATTAATAGTTTAGCTAATTTGGCAGGATTAATTGATTTCGGCTAAGTGATCAGATGTTAGAATATTTGATAGGTTAAATGGTTTATGAACTTATTAATGGCTATCTTCCAATATAAAAACTAAAAATATAGAAACATCTGGTAAGTTATAAACACTGTAGCAAAGCATGGGTATCAGGATGTTAGTATGATGGTACAGGATATTCCTGACCATCACATTGTTATAATTAGAATCAATTATAACAAACAAAACAATAATTTTAATGGTAATAAAGAGAAAAACCACCAAATTGGGGCAAAATTCTATATTAAATGAAGGCTCTTGTACCACCTCAAGGGATCCGATGAATCTGAGCTTGAGAAATCTGAAAAACATTAATAACTGATCCAAATGATAATGTCGCAATTTCTCCAAACGTGGCCTCAAAAAACCCTATTTATAGAAGGTTCCAAATGGAGTAATTTTCAAGAAAATGGAGTAATTCATCCATTATGCATACAAAATTAATCTATAAAAAGGGGTCCCAAATTTTTATCAAAAATCAATTTGATCAAAACAAGATTGTCAGGTCTAAAAATAGACCTTCCAAATTTTGATTATTGACAGTGATTATCAATTGTCAAAAATCACTGATAATTATCATATTTTTATAACCATTATCTAATAATTTAATCCTATGTTTAAAATCATAATTATCAACTATTTCAGACTAATAATTTTATAAACCTTAAAAAAGTCTAAGAAATTATTATTTGCATACTATAAAAAGGAATTGAGTAGACTTTTATTCCTCAATTCTGTGTTCTTACTCAGTTGGCTCAATAAACATCTTAATAAAAATTATTTTAATTTTTAATTTTATTGAGTAATATACTATGATGAATGCCTTTCTCCAGGACACTGAACTCAGTCTCTTAAGGGATTCTCTATTGGCCCTAACCTGGAGTCAAGGATCATTGTTAGTTTAAGTATTATCCTAACCCTTATCCAGGGCGGCTTCAACCTTATTATAGTGGAATGCAGACTTACAGAGCACTATCTGGGGTTTTATCTAGTTTGTGGACTTTTACCTGGTTGGTATTGCCCAATTCTTTTGTCCATTACTGGAGTGAACCGGTCCATTACATTACACAAAATTCATCTAGCTTTTGGTCTGTGTTATGAGTTTCAAGGGAGGTGCCTGTTCAACCTCTCTTACCTTCCTGGTATCAACATTCTCCTACCATGTTGATGTTATCTTTACGTTGTTATTTCTAATGCATGAGATCTTTTGGATGATGAAGGGATGTATTTCAAGTCCTGTCAACCATGAAGCAGCTACAATTCAAGTTAGTCCTATTCAGCCTATCCTGGGAACCTTGGCTTTGGAGAAAATTCACGAAGTTTTTGACAAAGTGCGTTTCTAAGGTCACTTATCTAAGACACGGGGAGAAAATCCTACTTTTGCTGATCAGATTTCTCAAGTTTTGAATGAGTTATCTGATAAGTCTGCCATTTGGATCACAAATCTTCTGGATAAACAGAAGAAGCTGCCTGAAACACTGGATGATTGTCTTCAGTTAATTGATCAAGTGGCATGTCCTGATGAAGGTCAAGATGCAGCATGATCAGCTTTGTTGTTAACAACTCAGTTAAAGGGGTCCGTAGAAGAATATGCACGTTCATTCTGTCCACTTTCTCGGTCAGCAAAGGTAGTTCCTCAAATCTTCCACGAATTTTTAGACAAAACTTACACCCAGACCTTCTTTCAGCCTTGGCGGCAACGCCTATTGCTGAGGATTTGGAGAGGGGATCCGTTGTGCTAGGAATGTAAAGCACCATCTTAAAATTGCAAAACTAAGCGGATCTTTTATATGTCCAAGGGTACAAGAGTGCAAAGGAAAGTATTTTCGCCGTGGAGAGTCTGAACCCCTACGTCTCACCAAGCATCCTCAAGCAGAACAACCTGCGCACTCTAAAAGAAAACCATGAAATGGTTGCCATAACCAACACCTTGGGTCTGTTCAGGCTAGTTCAGAGCAAATTGCATCATCTGCTCCAGTCTATGAGACTCATACCAATAAAGGTGACTCTGCACATTACTCCTAATTACTCCTTCCACTTAAAATAGTCAATGGTCAAAACCATGAAGAAGTGACAGCTTTAGTAGACACTGGGGCCAATGAGAACTACATCCAAATTGAGCTTGCGCAAAAATGGAACTTGCTTTAAAAAGGCGGGTAAAGTGTCTCTAGTGGATTCTACTAAGACTGCTGTGTTTTGGAGGGTTGGAGGACGGCTCCAAATCAGTCAAGGGAATGACTATTTGATGAGAGCTTCTGCACTCTAAATCACCTTCCTTATCCTGTGGTGTTGGGAATGAAATAGTGGCACTGGTTTACACCTCAGTTCAATATGATGACCAAAGAGGTTTTTATTAATCCCACGGATTCCCTATCCCTTCAATGGAAGTTCACAACTTGTGAGCCCACATCATCCAGGCTTGGAATTTCGTCTGAATAAGTCACTGACAATGCCTTGCCCAAGGAATGTTGAGTTTGACAGTGTATTTGGCTTTCAAGAACTACATAAGTTTGATTCTTATGGCCCATTTTCTCTCAATTTTCAGTTCAAGAAGGACTCAGAATTGCCAAGAGGATGTCCTATTTATACGTTGAACCGAAGATCAAGGGAAGCATTAGAGAAATACATTGATGCCATGCTGAAATCTGGATCAATTGTTCCCTCCAAATCTTCTGTGGTCTCTCCAATCCTGTTAGTACCTAAGGCTAGTGGAGATCTTAGGCCTTGCGTGGATTTCCGCAAACTGAATGAGGTGACTGAACCAGACTCTTATCCACTACCGCTATTGGAGAACATTTTGCCCATGATCTCTGGAAGCACTTGGTTTACCAAGTTGGACTTAGTAGAGGCCTTTCAAGTACCGGTGCACCTGGATCATCAGAAATTCATGGCATTCAAATGCCACCAGGGGAATTTTTTAATATTAGGTGATGCCCTTTGGACTAATAAATACCCCAGCTGTGTTCCAATGGCTAATTGATCATGTGCTCCATGACTTATTGGGACGTTGCTGCATTACCTATATGGATGATATAAGTGTTCTCTAAATCAGAAGAACAACACATTGAGGATTTCAAGTCTGTCCTGAAAGCTATTCAAGATGCAGGACTCAAACTAAAACCCTCAAAATGTGAGTTCCATAAGTCATCAGTAACGTTTTTGAGGAACGTGGTTTTCAAAGAAGGGCTGGCGATATGTCCTGACAAGCTTAAGGCCATCAAGTAATGGAAAGCTCCAACGGATCAAACTGGGGTGAGAAGTTTTTAGGAACGGTCAACTTCCTGAGAAGGTTTTCTAAAGATCTTTCCACAGTGGCAAGACCCCTAACTAGATTAACGGGGAAGGTGCCCTTCCAGTGGGGTTCAGAAGAAGGAAGCTTTCCAAGAAATAAAAAGAAATCTTTTGAAGCCCATGTCTTGGCTCATGCAGATCCAGAGAAGCCGTTTATACTCAAAACTGACGCATCCAACTGTGTGATTAGTGCCGTTCTTCTGCAATAAGGGGAGGATGGAATAGAACATCCCATCTGCTATCACAGCCATAAAATGCAGCCCGCGGAAACCAACTACCCTATTTTATGATAAAGAGTTATTAGCAATAGTGGCGGCACTCCAGGATTGGCAACACCACTTGATGTATGCCCATTAGCCTATTATTATTCAGACTGATCATAAAGCTCTGGAGTTCTATAAGAAATCACAACGGATGAATTAGAGATAGTCTTGCTGGCATCTGGAGTTATCAATTTTGTGTTCAAGATTGAATACCGCCCAGGCAAAGAGAATTTACTCTCAGATTTTTTAAGCCAGGATCTGGGGTTATCTTATACTCCACATGAGTTTTATAGAAATTATATGGCCACCATGTTACCTCCTGACGTCTTTGCGTTAATTAAAGGTGGAGCCCGGGGACTTAATGGAAGAATACAAGTTGCCCAAGGAAACCAAATTTGGGAAGAGGCTATTACAGGAGTTGGTTAATGGACCTTCACCCAAATTCAAAGATTTCATTAAAGAGGAGAATGGGATTCACTACCGGGGGAAGATATGAGTTCCCACTAAGAACTTACAGAAGGAGGTTTTAGAGGCCTGCCATAACCATCCACTGGCTGGACATCTGGAAATTACCAAAGCCCTAGAACTAATCACTAGACACTACTCCTGGCCTGGGATAGTAAGATGGGCTAAGGAGTATGTGAGTCAATGTCTGACTTATGCCTGGGTCAAGCCTCAGCGCAAACTTCCTGTGGGGAAGCTAATGCCCTTGCAGAGACCCCACAAGCCTTGGTCATTCATAAGTGTGGATTTTATCTCTTCTTTACCTAAGTCCAGAGGATTTGATGCCATAATGGTTGTTATTGACCGTTTAACCAAGTATGCAGAGTTTATTCCATGTTCCACCCAGATCACGTCAAAGGGAGCAGCAGCTTTGTTTCTGGAGGAAGTTTTTTCTCACCATGGAGTACCCAAGGAAATAATTTCTGATCAAGGACCCCAGTTTGTATCAAAATTTTGGAACCATCTATTGGACAACCTACAGATCAAGCCTTGTCAATCCTCTGCTTATCATCCTCAATTGGATGGTCAGACAGAGAGAGTAAATCATGTGCTTGAATAATACCTTCGTTGTTATGTGTCAGGCCATCAGACAGACTGTAGGGATTGGTTAGGATTAGCCCAATATTCATATAACAACTTGGTTCATGAATCAACTGGAATGTCCCCTTTTTTTGCAAATTATGGATTTCATCCAGATCCTTGGAACCCTTCAGTGGGAGGTCAGAACCCCACAGCAGATGAGATTGCTAAGAAGGCTATGGAAACTTTGAATCTCTTAAAGCAGCGTTTGGATCAGGCTGCAAAATCCCAAAACAGAAGGCGGACAAGAAAAGATGGGACAATCCAGGAATTAGAGTGGGAAGTTATGTGTTGATTCACACTTAGAACTATAGTACCAAAGCACCACATAACAAGTTTGGTCCTATATGGATTGGTCCATACCAAGTGATTAAACAAGTAAATCCAGTGGCTTTTGAGTTATCATTACCAGAAGGATAAAGAGCACATCCCACTATCCATATTTCTCAACTCAACTTGTTTAAAGGGGCACTTCCAGAGAAAACTTTCCCCCTCCAACCTGAACTGTGTAAAAATCCTGAATATGAGGTTGAGAAAATATTAGACAGCAAAGTGGTATGGGGGCAACGCAAATTTCTAATCAAATGGAAGGATTACCCCATTGAAGAATCTACTTGGCATACAGCTGAAGATTGTTGCCATTGTCCTGAGAAAATTAGGGAATTTCTTGCCTCAAAGGGGGTGATGTGATGGTACAGGATATTCCTGACCATTACATTGTTATAATTAGAATTAATTATAACAAACAAAACAATAATTTTAATGATAATAATAAGAGAAAAACCACCAAATTGGGGCAAAATTCTATATTAAATGAAGGCCCTTGTACCACCTCAAGGGATCCGATGAATCTGAGCTTGAGAAATCTGAAAAACATTAATAACTGATCCAATGATAATGTCGCAATTTCTCCAAACGTGGGCCTCAAAAAAACCCTATTTATAGGGGTTCCAAATGGAGTAATTTTCAAGAAAATGGAGTAATTCATCCATTTTGCATACAAAATTAATCTATAAAAAGGGGTCCCAAATTTTTATCAAAAATCAATTTGATCAAAACAAGATTGTCAGGTCTAAAAATAGACCTTCCAAATTTTGATTATTGACAGTGATTATCAATTGTCAATAATCACCTGATAATTATCATATTTTTATAACCATTATCTAATAATTTAATCCTATGTTTAAAATCATAATTATCAACTATTTCAGACTAATAATTTTATAAACCTTAAAAAGTCTAAGAAATTATTATTTGCATACTATAAAAAGGAATTGAGTAGACTTTTATTCCTCAATTCTGTGTTCTTACTCAGTTGGCTCAATAAACATCTTAATAAAAATTATTTTAATTTTTAATTTTATTGAGTAATATACTATGATGAATGCCTTTCTCCAGGACACTGAACTCAGTCTCTTAAGGGATTTTCTATTGGCCCTAACCTGGAGTCAAGGATCATTGTTAGGATTAAGTATTATCCTAACCCTTATCCAAGGATGGCTTCAACCTTATTATAGTGGAATGCAGACTTACAGAGCACTATCTGGGGCTTTATCTAGTTTGTGGACTATTACCTGGTTGGTATTGCCCAATTCTTTTGTCCATTACTGTAAAGAACTGGTCCATTACAGCTAGTATATAAATAAATATACAAATGCAGTAAAACGTCAGCTGGGTTCTACTAACTATAATATAAAATTTAAATTAATCAGTTAAGTCAGCTGATAAATAAACCTGAGCAACGCCGGGTAGCTCCACTAGTATATATTTTCTAATAGAATATAATTATACTACTATTTTTCCCTTTTTGAAGGTAAGATACCTCAGTGGTAGAATATGGACCCTTTAATACTGCCTCCTGAGTTTGATCCCAGTAGATAAACTTTGGGTAGGGGGTGATTATGACTGTGTTGGCGTTGCATACCAATGCCCTGAACCAATATAGCAAATAGCAAAGGCAGTCCATGGAGTTCCTGGCCTATCATATGCCATGCATAAAGGTTTTCTGGATTTTATCTTCCTTTCCCATTAATTCAAATACCCTTCTTTGGTGAAGTATTGTCCCCAGGTCAGCCCACCTCAAATAAAATTTGAAATTCTCTTCTAATATCTATCAGTAGCAGGAACTGCTCTGATACCCACCATAATCTTTTTAAATTCATATTATTACTTGAACAATGATAAGAGTGATGGAGGAAACAATGTGTATCCTAGCCATTACAGGATTTGAACCTGTAAAAATTTTATTCTACCTTTAGCTTCTAGTTACAGATGTACACAACTACACCTTTTTTTAGTAAAATTCCATACTTTGTTTTAAAATAAATTTTTAAGGGAAAGTAAGAGGGAAGGGCGGAATACAGGTGATTTGGCTGAGGGTAAAAGACCAGGAGTTTGGGCTGCTAGAGTTATAGCATCACTGACCATTGCTAATTGGCGATTGCCATTGCTAGCCACAGTTCTAGCATTAGTGGGCTTACAGGCCATTCAATTCTTAGTCAATTAGTTGCCTCATTGTATATGACAAGTGATCCGGTAGGGAAAGCCAAATGGCGGCTTTATAACACCCAGGGATTATGTGTGAAAATTTGGAGATCCATCAGAGCTGATAGGAGATAATTTGAATGGTCTTCAACACCAAACTTTTGTGGTGGGGGTGCTCGTTGCTCAAGCTCTTGGCAACAAGTGCACAATGAATCACCCATAAACAATAATAGTAGATGAAGGCTCATAGTTAGATCAGAGCCATTCTTAAGGTTTTTGTGAAAAATAAATCCTGCAATGGATGTATTTCCATTAGCAATTGTTTTCCCAATAGGATGTGTCTCATCATGGACCAGTATTTTTTGAACACGGCACATTTGTGATATTGGTGGGCACTATCTGCTTCCAGTTTGGTACATATGATGCACTCTTTGTGCAGGTAATCCAGCCCACTGTGCTTGCCTGATTTGAATGCACAGTTTAGGATCCACCAGGTCACTTATTGCTGTTTGGTCATTACCAAATGGGAGTTTAGGCCTGAGATCAACTCCTTCATTGGGTAGTTGGTGTTGTGGCCTTTAGTAGCCCAGTCATTTAGGATTCATGGTCAAGTGGGTTGGTTGCGCCCAAGTTTTGGGAGTGGATCCCCATATTCAATTAGCATCAATTTGTACCTTATTTTGATTGACTTAGTGGCATATTCATTGGCGATTTGGTTACGCTCCTCCAAGCTCATTGCAGAAATCATTGTAGAATTATGGGCCTCGACGTCCCTTTAGATTTGGTCAGCATCTTGGGCTGATTGCTCAAATGACCATCCTGCCCTGGTCGCACAGCCTGATTGCAAAGTTGCCAGTAGTGTGGGGTACCCTTTTCGGGAGGGTATCTGCAGGTGGTGTGCCATCCATTCACGTATTGAGCAAGGAATACTGGCTCTTGAGACCTTAGGCTCTTTGGGACCATCTAGTACTAAAAAAAAGACCTTGGGCTCTTGCCCAGTTCACTCCCCACTCTAGTGTCAGGCAACGCATGTGCATCTGTGTTAGTTTAAGGAACAACTTCCCCCATATTTGCTGAGTGTGGGATTTGAAGTCCAGGAGGCCCATGCCTCCTTTGTTCTTTGGTTTTGACAGGGTTTCCAGCGCTATCAGCGCCGCCTTTGCCTTGAACCACAGGAAGGTTTAAGATCATTGTCCTGATTTTCTTCTCTAGGTTTGGGCTCATTGGCAGCACATGAGAAATGTACCACAACTTTGAGAAGATGAAGATGTTGATTGCCTGCACTTTCTCTTTGAGGCATAGTCTGGCGTTCTTCCAGCATGCCATTCAGATTGATAATCTTGACAATACCTCCTGTTCAGTTTCCAGTACTGTGGGTCCCTTATTGTTGAATAGTATCCTGAGGTATCAGATTGTCTGGGAGTTCATGATCGGCGTTGTGTCAGTCAGCAGGCTGAAGTTTATGTTGCCAATCCTCATTACTGAGGTTTTGCCAAGTTGACTTTCATATTCAAAGCTAGCTGGTATAGGTCTAGTAGTTCCTCGGTGCCCTGGAGGTCAGTCAGTGAGCTTATGAATACTTCATGTCATCAGTGAATGCCAGAATTTTCAGTGGCATTTGGTTTGGGTAGACTAGGCCCTGGAGTTTTGCATCTTCTGCCACCAGCAAAATGTTGGCTGCAAAATTAAACAGTATTGGTGACATAGGGTCACATTGTCAGAGACCCTGCTTGACTGGAATTTCGTTGGTTACACCATCTGTGACAATCACCTTGGTTACCAGGCCTGAGTACAGCGTTGTTATCCATGCTCAAAAAGTGTCAGGGATACTGACTGCCTTTAACGCCTCATAAAGGAATGACCATGCTACTTGGTCATATGCCTTTTCCATGTTGAGGAACATAAGATACCCCTGCTTGATTCCCCTCACATCCTGGAGTATGTTTTGGACTGCACCAATGCTGTCCCATATACTCCAGTTTTTGACAAATCCATTCTGGGCCTTATGGAGCATGCATGGTGCCGTTGCCATCAGCCAATTAGATAGTATGCATGTGAGCAGCTTATAATCAGCGTTTGATAGTGCAATCGGGCACCAGTTCCAAAGTTGGCGTCAGAGTCCCTTTTTGTACAAGAGTACAATTTGGGTCTCTTGGCCCCCCAGAATTTGCTGACCATTTTTCAAACAGTGGTTAAAGAGGTCTTTGAGCTCTGGTGTGATGCAGTCACAGAATGCGCTGTATATTTCTGCACACATATTGTCAGGGCCTGGTGCTTTCATCCTTGGTGACTCCTTTAGTGCCCACTCAACTTCATTAATAGAGATTTTGGTGGATAATTTGGTGACATCTTCTGGCATACAGCCCCCCAGTGCCAGCTTGGCCAGGTCAATTAGGGCATTTGTCACCAATTCTCTTGTTTCTCGTTGTCAAAAGTTTTCTATGAAATTGTTCAACCTCACGCTTGATTGTTTCTGGGTCTGTTGAAACTTCCCTTCCGCTGTCTCCACTTCCCATATCCTAGCCTTGGTTCAGATTTCCTTGAGGTGCGCCAGGCCCTCTTTGGTCATCATCCCCACTAGGCTCTGATATTGATATGTCACATTGGTCTGTTGCTCCAAGTCTTGCTTCATCATTAGGGCTCAATACTTTTTGTGCGTTGTTTGGTATTTTCCCCACCATTCTTTGCTGTCCTTCCAGTTGAGCCTCAATGTCTCTAATTTAGACTTCAGCTGTTTCGTGGTGGCAGTTCACTTGTAGGTGGTCACTTTTTCAAACTTCATGCTATTGTGCTTCATCTTCACTTTGATCTGAGTCCATCATTCCAGAGGGTCTATCTCCAGGCGGCTATCCAAATATGCAACCAGTCGATCCAGTCCAGTGTTGATCTTTTGGCACCATTCCCCATCTCTCAGCGTGGCTGGTGCCAACTGCCATTTGTGATTCCTTCATGTTCATCAAAATTGATATCCACACAGATGACCATGTGGTCACTTTTGGCACTTATGCTGTCCTCGCTGTTGGACATCATTAGCTTAAGATCTGATGACACTAGGATGTTTCTAAGCATGATCTGGACTGTGGGGATCTGGAAGATTCATATGACCATTATGTTAAGTTGGCTGGGTTTTCGTCCTTTTCATCAATTGTTAGGCACATCCCTGATTTGACTAGGTATTCCAGCATCTCATCAGCCTTTCTGTTGGCATGTTCTCTAGTTGAGAACATAGCCTGGCTCACATTCATCTAACAAAACAGGTCTTCTGCTATTACTGTCATCACTTTAGATGGCACTTCTGATAAATATTTCAAAAAATACGGATTTTGTGAAGCTTTGGTGGAGCATAGACCACCACTACTTGTATGCTCTTGCCAGTTTCCCTTCTTGTAGCCATCACTATCAAGATCCTTCTGGCGTGAGTTTCCTCCACATATTTCAGATCTATTTTCTTGTCCATTGTGACAATCGCCACATGATCCATCCAACGGGCTTGGTAGCCTATCTGGTGGGACCATGGGTGGTTTTTTGCATCACAATTTGAGCTCAGCATCATTCTTTTTGGTTACCATCTTGCGTTTCTTAAATAAAAATTAAGTCAATATTATTAGTTTTTAAATGGTGCATCTTTCTCCTCATTTGTATGCTCACCATCCCTTAAGCATTTGTGGTCGCAATACTCACTTCTGACTGCCTGACCCACAGATATGAGGATTGGCGTTATCTGGATTATGGATTGAGTCACATACTGAGGTTTGTTTGTTGGCTGAAGATGGCGTCAAGGGTGGGCAGGGGTTTTACTCAGCTTTTGGGGCTAGTTGTTTGGGACTGAGATTATATTCCCGGGCATCCTGTGCACTGGGAATTCAGTCACCATCCCCATCTCCATATTGATAAATAATGGAAATGGTTTTATAATTGGCTTCAGGTGCTCCTTGTCCCCTACTGATGGAGCATCATATTTCCCATTCTCCATCATTCAGATTCTCACCTCTTCATTTGATTTGTTGGCTGCACTCAATTTTTTAGTCAGTGATCATTTGGCTAACTTTGCTGATTTCGTCACATCTACTGATTATTTGCCAGTCTCCTTGAGTTGCTTTGGCAATAATTTTTGATTTGATTTAGCATTTGCTTTTGGCTTGTCAGGCTTCAATTTCAATTTCAATTTATTGGCATCCTGCATCTGTCCCTTCTTGGGGGATTTCTTCAGGTTCGCCTTTTGCCATATTTCCTCCTCACGGATCATCCATTCCACTTGGGATAGATGTGGCTCTGTTGGTTCAGGACCTGTTCCTTCATCCATTACATAAAATCTGATGTTTGGATTTATAAATGGCTTATTGTCCACTTCAGCTCGCTTGGCTGCTTCTTGCTTCCATGTTTCTCTATGTGCCAGGTACAACTTTTGTTGTTGGCGTTTCATGTCCATAACCTCCATTAGGTTGCGCAGGATCCATTCTCTGGCTTTTGGGCGGAGGAAGGTCTTAGTTCTGACCTTGGTGACCCCACCAATGGGGTCATATTCATACTCCCAAGTTGTTTTACCTTTGTGGTAGTGGCATTGAGCCATTGTGTGGCCGGTCTGGTAACAGAACTGGCACACTTGTTTGGCATCTTCTTGTTCAACATACACTACCCTGTTTAGGCTGGGCAGGCAGATGAATTGGGGCAGGGCTATTTTGTTCTGCTTCATCCAGGGTGCCAGTTTGTAGAGCGCTTCCACTGTCCAGGGGCGGAGGCACTTTGGAATGTAATTGCCACTGGCTTGCCAAAATTCTCATACTTCCCCATAGTATGATAATCTGGTCCAGATTGCTTCATGCACCCACTCCCTTTTGAAATCAGTTGGGAGGTTCTGAAAGGTTACCCACCTTGCAGTTTTATTTGCATATCTGGTTAGCTCCGTCTACAGAAAAATTTCCTTGTATTTGATCCTGATCTCAAAGAGTTTCTTGCGGTCCAATTCGCCTGGGATTGCTATATCAATATGCCCTCATTTGGGTACCCAGTGATGGTCAAAGTCCCCTCCAGTTAGGACCTCGTTGAGCTCCTGATAAATCAACATTATTAGGTCAGACCACTCCTCCTCCTCCATTAGCTGCAGGTGGGTTCAGATGGTGTCCTTTAAGTAAAATTCTGGTGCTTGGCGGTCCATAAAGCCTTCACTGATTAATTGGCATATATATTCAATGTGGCTTCCCGCTCCATTCTAGTTGTTATTTGTTAAATATGCTGCTGCCGTGCTGTAGGACTTGGTTTTTGTGCTTGGTTTGGGCACATTGGTGGGGGTCTTCCCCTTCAAAATCTAGCTTACCAATTTATTGAGGCTGAATCCCTGATTGAAAAATGCTTCAATTTGATGAGTGCTGATACCTCAGCAACTGATGCTCTTAGCCATTTTGTGCTCCGATCATGAGGTTTTGCCACTTGAGGGCATCCATTGGTAAGAAATCCAGTTGGTACCACTTGAAGGTGGATTCTGGACTGCATGTTGGGTGTAAGTATTTCTGGAGGGCCTCCAGTGTAATCAAACTAGACTGGCACCAGTCCCTTACCATGACATTATTCTATCCCCCATCTGTAAATATTCATGCCATGGCTGCTGAAACTTCCGCCTTGCTCCATTGGAATACTTTGGAGGGGGTGAAACCTTTGGCGGCATATGGGGCAGCTAGCGTCAGTTCTGGGAAGGATTGCTTCCAATCCCAGATGGTTTCAATGCGGATCCCTGCTTTGAGCCATTCTTGGCCCAGGTCCAGGGTCATGAACCCTTTCATTGTCATTGCTGCCTGTGGTGAAATCTCATGTTACATCCATGGTTGAGCTGACTCTGGGGTGAACCCCGCTGCATCCCAGTCTGCAGCTTCAGTGATTGTTGCAACATCATGCCATATTTTCCACTTTTCAATAGGGAAGGGTCAGCCTCTAAGGGTTGTGAATCAGTTTTGTCACCCCCAGATCTGCCCATTTGCACACTAGATCCATACTGGCTCCCACTCAGAACTAGTATTTCATTTCCATTGGTGTGAATCTGTTGGCAGACCAGTTAATGGTCTCTTCCAGTGACCAATCCCAGAAGGGTCCCCACTCCACCACTTTTTCCTTCATCCAACCCACTTTCATCAGGTCTGATGCAGTGGCTGGTGGGTTTGGGTATATGACCAGTGTAGGGCCTCAGTGGCCTTGAACCCAGCTGTGATCCACAGTAGCACCTCCTCTGGGGAGAATGTGGTATTATACCATTCCAGTGCCATGTCTACTGGAATGGTATATCAGGCACATTTGAGGGTGGTCGAGACATTTGGGAAGCATTTCACATATTTGACTAATTCTGTTGGGTTGAGGCCTGAGCTCCTGATGGCTTGAGTGGATCATGCTGTTATACCAGCCTTGTTATACTCCATCACATTTAAAAGGTTGATGCCAGCATCCATCCAGGACTTCGCATCTGCTAGTTTTAAATCTTCACAAATTGTGGCTTCATTCACCTTGTTCTCCATGGGAATTTTCATCCATTCCAGGGCATCTTTTGTCTGAGCCCATGATGCCTTGAAGAGTACCACCATGTCAATTGAGATTTGGGTATTGAGCTAGTGTTTGGCCACTCCAGCGGAAAACTTGTGGTCTTGCCAAGTAGCTGTGATGGCCAGTTTGATGTTTTTGGAGACCCACTGAATTGCTGTTGAGTACAGAAACTGGAAGGCCTCCCATTGTTTGATTTCACAGGTGGACACTCCATGATGTGTTAACATGTCTGTTTGAACCAAGGTGTATTTCACTGGAGCCCTGGCCACTGAATTGACCACTGTTGGGGTTTTGGCCCCTTTTGGTAGCACTTTTAATTTTTAGCTGACCATTCTTGAGTTTCCAATCCCTCAGATTCAGTCCCCAATATAGCTTCACCCCCATCAGGGTTGGTCTCCAATGATTTATACTGGTTTGGCAATTAATTTTGTGATATTCTAGCTTCCTCCATCAATTTGAAATTGTCAGGGATTGTTCTCAATAGCCCATTCAGATTTGGCCAACAATTCTTAGTTGAGCTAGCCCCTGCTGTTGACTTGAATTTGTTGGGATTGTACCCAATGGTGCATTGGGATCATGCCCAACAATTTGCTCAGGTTGCCGGATCAATTTTGGTTGGGTACTATTCTACCCCCAACTGGGCATTGTCAGAACTGGTGCCTGACTTCTCCTTCAAGTGAATACTCTGAGCATTTTCAGTAAGTTTCTCTGTATTAACAGAAAACTTTTTTCATTGGCCTGTTGGTTTGGGCAGCTGATTTTTGTTGATCAAATCTGAGTCAGTTTCAGATTCAACCAATACTTCATCCAGATTTTTTAGTTTTTCCAAAAAAATTATTCTACCCTGAGAGGCCCTAATCCCCTCCACTGATTGAGGTTTGGTGGGGACTATCCCTGACCCTGCTGTTATTAGTATCACTCCTCACTCCCCAAGGGTAATTCCTGTCATCTGGTTGTCAGCAGACACCAATCCTGAGGAGTTGGTCCTGTTATCCATGCTTGTCACAAGGGTTTTTTGTGACCCTTTGTTGCATTTGCATATTACTTTGCCATTTGTGCTTCCAAATCATTATTTGATATGCACAGATTGTTCAGGCCTTCACCTTTATTAGTTATATGGGGGCCTAGGCCAGTGGGAAGTCTGTCATATGGTACTTCCATCTTGGCATACTTCATTATTAAATTATATTGGCATAAGCAAGCCATCCATTTCTATGTGCTTCATACAGGTGGGCGGATTGACTTCCTTATGCTAGGCGGATTGGCCATGGTGTACTGCTCTATAGTTGCAGTACTCACTGGCAGGTGGAAATTCTCTCTATACTTGGACTAGTCACTTTTAAATTAAAAGTGATGTTTGTGAGAGAAAGTGAGTACTGGTGATTAGTTGTACACAACTACACCAGGTGCTTATATTTACTATCGATTAACTTTCTTATTTTTAGAATGCTTATTGATTCAATATTAGACCAATATCTAAATAGATCAACTTAACAGCTATATGTGCATTTTCTTACCATTTTAGGAAAATATATTTGCTAATTCTCACCCACTCACCCAAATAGATTGAGCCTATCAGACTCAATAGTTTCAGATTTGATACTGTTTGCCAATTCTCATTCACTTATTCAAATAGATTGAACCTATCAGACTTGAATGTTTCAGATGTCAGTCAGTATGTCATTCAGTCAGTCAGTGAATGTGTTTTATTAAGTAGACTAGCCGTTTACCCGTGCTTCGCTACGGTGTCTATAAAATTAACGATTTTCAATTTATTAATTTAGATTTTATATTATAGACAAACAAAACCACTCAGCCAAATCCAATTGCTCAATTGAATCAACCAAAAACCACCAACCACTTAGGCAAACCTAACTGAAATTATCAAAACAACCAATAACTAATCACCCCTCAAAGCTAAACTGTGTCCTATCGATTCAAACAAAAGCTATCAACCACTCGGCCAAAAAAAACCTATCGAATCAATCAAATAACACCAAACTGCTATCCGAAACATCTCTTTATACCTAAAATCATTGAGTATGTAACATATCTTCCAAACTACTAAATCAACTTTACTTAACTTGCCAAAAGTATTTTATTAATTAGGTGAACCAAATTAGGCAGGTTTTTAAAATTTATAAACCTAACATCCAGATACCCATGCTTCGCTACAGTATTTAAAGTTTATCATATGATGATAAGCTCACATTGTAGCCTATAAGCTGTGCCAGCACTACTCTCGAGCCACTCAGACTAACAGTTCCACTGTTGCTCTCGTGGCTGGTGAGTTGATTATCCTAACTACTTAATCTACTTAAACTCTAATACTGATTTTTGTTGAGTTTCAGATGAGCAATTTGGTGAATTATTTAGATAATTTTTGCCAATTCTCATCCACTCACCCAAATAAATTAAACTTATCAGACTTGATTAGCTTCAGATGAGCAAATTGGTGAATTATTAGATAATATTCGCCAATTCTCACCAACTCAACCAAATAGATTGAATCTATCATACTCGATAGTTTCAGATTCGATAAGATTTGCCAATTCTCACCCACTCACCCAAATAGATTGACCCTATCAGACTCGAAGGTTTCAGATGTCAGTCAGTGAATGAAATTTTAAGTAGATGCTCAATGATCATATATAGAACTATTATTAAAATGTATATAGTTTTATTAAAAAATTGCATATTACAATTCCTAAACTTTATAAAGTATTTGTGCCAAGTTTGGCAATTTTTGGTTATTTGCTCATAAGATGATGCATCCGATATAAATAAATAAACAGAATGATAGTTTTGTAAAAATGATTCAAGTTTTACCTTATAGTAAAAAACTTAAGTGCATGATATATGCCTTATGGCTGAAGGTTGTTAAAAACTTTCTTAACATTTTATCTACAGTCATGATAGAATACTATCATTGTGTTTTTTCATTTAACTTTTAAAAGAATAATACCTGAGATGGGTAGATTACTTAAGTAATGGTTGGACTAGCCTAACTAAAACTGTGTATGACAGAAGGCAAGTAGCTGGTAAGATTCAAAATTTTCTTATTCGGGGTGGGCCGACCTGGTGACGATACCGCACCGATTAGGGAAGTGAAGAAAATGGGAAAGGAGGATAAAACCCGGAAAACCTCCATGCGCGGCGTATGATAGGCCAGGAACTCCATGGACCGCCTTTGCTATTCGCTATCTCGGTTCTGGGCATTGGTGCGCAAAACCAACACAGTCAAAATCATCCCCTACCCAAAGTCCACTCGGGATCGAACTCGGTAGGCAGTGGTAGAGGGTCCATACTCTACCACTGGGGTATCCTCCCAAGATTCAAAATTTTTTAAATTTTTTAAATTTTTATTCGAGGTGGGCCGACCTGGGGACGATACCGCACCGATTAGGGAAGTGAAGAAGATAGGAAAGGAGGATAAAACCCGGAAAACCTCCATGCGTGGCGTATGATAGGCCAGGAACTTCATGGACCGCCTTTGCTATTCGCTATCTCGGTTCGGGGCATTGGCGCGCAAAACCAACACAGTCAAAATCGTCCCCTACCCAAAGTCCATTACTGGGATCGAACTCGGGAGGCAGTGGTAGAGGGTCCATACTCTACCACTGGGGTATCCTCCCTTAAGATTCAAAATTTTAATTTATATTAAATTAGGTAGCATTTTAGTTGTGGTGATTTAGAAAATCATCTTATAGCTAAGAAATTATAAATGCATGTTTATTTCAACATCTACTTCCAGACTATTTACCAATCTCAGATAAACTTGACACAAATATTCTATGAAATATATAATAATTATTCAGTTGACTTGATTAGACCAATGTTTCGGGTATAAGATTGGCAGTTTTTACTTATTTGGTTTTTATTATATAGTTAATTTTATCAGTCAATTATATAGTCAACTTTCAGATATCTATCTATATTGCCTCAATTTATTTATTTGGTTGATTTAATTGGCCAATCTATAATAAAATTACTGATCGCCATCTACAATAATTCATTTTAAATCTATTAAATCTAGTCGATTTTATTGGTCAACCTATGCAAAAACAATCCACACCCATAATCATTTAAGCTCATCAGGTATGATCACATACTTTGAACTTACCACCCAGCCATAGGACATATATCATGTCAAAAAAGTTTAGGCTAATTCTTGTTAATACCCAGTTTCACACAGATTTGTTTGTGAGCTTAAAGTTTATCTGATGATCCTAATCAATCTTTTTAACCGTCTTTGAACTGAAGGAGGTTCTCTGTTCGATATATATATATATTTCTATGTTTGTTCGCGCATAACTCTGAAAATACTGGACCTATTTGGATGATCATCTCCAAAAAATCGAGGATGCTCCAACTTAGGTCCCGTTTTACTTTTGTAAGTATTGGACAAGTATCTGCCCATTAATTTAGTAAGTATATCAAAATGTGCTCGGAAGCGATGGACCCAATTGTGAAACCAGTTCATTGCTGGATAAACTTTTTTCCGGCATCGGTGAAGCGATAGCTTCGTTGCACATTTGATATGTCCTATGGCTGGGGGGTATGTTCAAAATTCAGTCAGTATAAGCTCATAGCGGGATGAGCTTAAATCGTTATAGATGGCTATCGTTTTTGCACAAGATGACCAATAAACTCATCTAAATTTAATAAAAATGAATTATTTTAGATAACGACAAATAAATTTACATAGATTGACTAATGAAAGCAACCAAATCTAATAAAATGAATTACTGTAGATGGCGATCAGTAAATTCAGTATATGTTGACCAATAAAATTATCTAAATTTAATAAAATGAATTGTTAGTATATTTGTTTATAGGATAATATATAGAATAGATATACAATAAGTGTTAATTTTATAGAGAAATAGTTAGGGGCAAAAACAATATATAGAGATAGTAATATTTAATAAAAGTAGGAAAAAGAGACACTTTTAAAAATACACTATTTTTAGGGGGAAAAGAACTGGGAGTAAAGGTTTTTTTTTGGAAAAAAAGAACCTTCATGAAAAAAAAATTTGGGAAAAAAAGAACCTCCTTTAAAAAAAGGCTCTAAAAAGTATGAACTTACCAAAAAATTAAGCCTACTCAATAAAAACCTTTTTGAAGTCAGCACCTTATTTTAACTGACTTATAGAATTTTGCTCATAAATACAAATTATATCTTATGTCTGGATTGTGCCCAAGTGTAAACTATAAGAAACTTAGAATAAATAGTACTGAGTATATAAATTATAAATAACTATTAGATCTGTTAAAATATGGCGCTGACTTCAAAAAAGGGTTTTATTGAGTAGGCTTAATTTCTCGATTATTTCATACTTTTTAGAGGTTTTTTTAAAAGGAGGTTCTTTTTTCCCAAAATTTTTTTCATGAAGGTTCTTTTTTCCCAAAAAACTTTACCCCCAGCTCTTTTCCCCTCAAAAAATTAGTGCATTTTTAAAAGTGACTCTTTTCCCTACTTTTATTAAATATTACTATCTCTATATATTGTTTTTGCCCCTAACTATTTCTCTATAAAATTAACGCTTATTGTATATCTATTATATATAGTATTTTATAAACAAATATAATAATTCATTTTATTAACTTTAGTTGATTTTAAGGTCAAATTATACTAAATTTACTGATCACCATCTACAATACTTCATTTTATCAAATTTAGATGATTTTATTGGTCAACATATACTGAATTTACTGATTGCCATCTACAGTAATTCATTTTATTAGATTTGGTTGCTTTTATTTTTCAATCTATGTAAATTTATTTGTCGTTATCTAAAATAATTCATCTTTATTAAATTTAGATGAGTTTATTGGTCATCTTGTGCAAAAACGATAGCCATCTATAATGATTTAAGCTCATCCCGCTATGAGCTTAGACTAACTGAATTTTGAACATCCCCCCAGCCATAGGACATATCAAATGTGCAACGAAGCTATCGCTTCACCGATGCCGGAAAAAAGTTTATCCAGCAATGAACTAGTTTCACAATTGGATCCATCGCTTCCGAGCACATTTTGATATACTTACTAAATTAATGGGTAGATACTTGTCCAATACTTACAAAAGTAAAACGGGACCTAAGTTGGAGCATCCTCGATTTTTGGAGAAGATGATCATCCAAATCGGTCCATTATTTTCAGAGTTATGCGCGAACAAACATAGAAAAAAAAACAAAAAAAACATACATACAGGTCGATTTGATAACCTCCTTCTTTTTCAAAGTTGGTTAAAAAATATGTAAAGGTGCGAAAATCAATGAAAAATATGCAAATTGCCTGTAATGATGCGAAAATAATGAAAAATATACGAATTGCCCTATAATGGATGCGAATTGGCCTGTAAACCCCTGTATTTGGGTAATGGTGGTTTTTTGGGCTATTTGATAGGCTCTATGATTTCAGATAAGTCTTTGGTGGTTTTTGGTTGATTTGATAAGTTTATTAGTTCTGGCTAAGTGGGTAGTGGTTTATGATTGATTGGATAGTTTTAATTGGTTTTGGTTGAGTGGTTTTTGATTGATTCGATAGTTAGACGGTTTCTAAACATATCCATGGCTAACTAATATCCAAAGCAAAAATAATTTTTAATCGTCTGGTAAAAAATAAACATCGAATGGTATTACTATAGTGAAACAAAGATATATTGCTATCTTGATAAAATTCAACAGAGGGGTACGGAGGCCATCTTGAGCTCAGTTGTATAATCTATTCTACGATAAAGCTTTAGGTATTTTGATATCTGTATAAATTAACGTTTTGACTAAATATCGCTTTAACTCAGAGTTAGATTTGGTTGGTTTGTGTTTTGGTTTTTAAAGTTAGTTTATTCTTGAACACCTGGTTGATCTGCTTAATAAATAGACCCGAGCAACGCTGGGTAACTCCGCTAGTCTTTAAATAATTTCTCATTTTTGCTTTGGCATATAGAGTTTATCAAAGGGAGGGTTTCGAAGGTATCTATTTTGCTATTAATATTTTAATTGCTCCATATATCAAATTGTAATTTAATTTATCCTGCTTGTTGCTTTTTACTAATTATCTTTTATTTTGAGCTTACTTGGAAAGTGGTTTAGAAAAATGGCTTCATAGTTATTGTTCGTGGTTCTCTTTTGATAGTTGAACTGATTTATGTAAACATATGCTGATTTTAAATGGGTAAAATAATAAGACTCATGACTGATGGTTTACGTTGTTAGCAATGGACCAAGTGTGCTTAGTTTCCAATGCTAAAGATGGTAGCATTCGTGTCATAGACATTAAGACAGGCAGCTTACAATACAGCTTCAAGCAAAATGTTCATGAATCAATAGCTTCAAATCCAACTAAAGGAAGCGAAGTTCGTGAATACGGCACTCATATTTTAACAACTGGCACTTTACCTGGAAGCAATTACGACACCATATTGGCACCCACTAATCTGATTGCATCGCTTCAGGCAGATAGGCCGCTCTTACACCTTTATGGTTGGGGAAAGGAGACCCCCGCCTGAGATTTGCTCTACCTGAAGCTATGTCAAGTATTGCCCTGTCTCCAGCAAGAATCGGTACAGGGTTATGCGTCGGGGGTTCGAGTTCCGGGAAGTTATACATTTGGGAGATTCCTTCTGGAGAGCTACTTAGGGTGATCGACGGTCATTACAAAGCTGTTCGCTCATTGGTATTTACTGATGATGGACATACCCTTGTTTCGGCTTCAGAGGACGCAACCATACATGTTTGGAGATTAGGCGAGTATTATATCAACGTTATGATTTGCTAATTTTCTTCAAGAATTTTCCACCCAAAATCACCACCTGCGCCCAAACCTCTTCATGTTTGGTCTGATCACACCCTTCCTATCACCGACATTGTTGTTGGACGGGGAAGTGGTACTCTACGCGCATTCTCAGTTAGCCTAGATGCCACATGCAAGGTTTGGGATATAGCGTCTGGGCGGCTTCTCGCCACTTTCCTTCTTCCATCTGCAGCCATCACACTGGCAATTAATTCCAGAGAGACGATCCTTGTTGTAGGCTGTACGAATGGTCTCATCTATCAGCTTCCATTATATAAAGGCCTGAAAAATTCTTCTTCCCTCCCATTGGGTAGCAACATTGGGGATGGGCGAGTCATTTCTGTTGAAGCGTCAGTAGAAGATTCTGAAGAGGCAGCCCATGCTTATTTTAAAGGCCATGAGTAAGATCCTTCCTTTTGATGTATGTGTTTTTTCGTTAGGCTAATGAGAATTAGATGTTCTATTACCTCCATTAAGTTCGACGTTACCGGCACAAAGCTAGTTAGTGGGGACAAATATGGGCAAATATTTGTTTGGGATGTTGCAAGTAGGCAGCCAATTCGTAATCTGCATTCAGCAAACATTATAGCTAGTGGCATTGGCGCCGTCACTTCTCTTCATATTTTACCCACTCCGCAGTTCTTGCTTCGACCTGGTCAAAGTTCGGGAGAGTTGATTTTTCCTGCAATCTCACCCTTCAGTAAAATCCAAGAATCCAAAGCAAACAAGGCATGGCTTCCTACTACACAACCTTGGCTTCGCTTGAACTCAGGCTCCATAAGTGAAGTTCCTTTTCCTGGACTTCTACCCCGTAAGATCCTTGATGGTGAAGTAGGTTTAATTATATTTTTACAAAAGTCTGTCACACTAATTTATACTATTTAGAACATCTCATATAAAACTTTTGTCTCTGAGTTACCAGAAGTTAGCCACAAACCTGTTCACGAGCATAATCAAGAAAGTAATGAAGACAACCTTAACGAAGACTATAGTGCCTTGTATGAGGAAAATATTCGACTAAAAGAAATCAATGAGCAGTTGTATAAAAGGCTCTTGAGTTTGAGCAATAATAATTCAAGAGAATAGAGCATTCCATATATTGGATCTAATGCTAATTAATCTCCCTTTATTGCTATAGAATGTGAATTATTAAAATTAGAGTACAAGAATTTTGATTGATAGACATCTAACCTATTCTGTTCACTAATTTGCCTACAAATCTGTTAAACATAAGTTATCCGAAAAATTTAAACAAAGTTGATACCTCGAAGTCAGCTATGCTAGTGTAAAGATGGGTATTCTGACTATAAAATTTAATAGAAATATTTAATATTATATTCACCAAATGAAATAGCATTTTTCAATTGCATATGAAATACAATTTTAAAAAAAATTAGAACTGCTAGCAAAATAACTTTTACAGTTATCAGTTATCTTTTACATGACTGTTACTTTTCAAGTAAAAGATAATTTTAATCATTGTTGCTACAAATCATCAAAGTAAAAATTGCTGCATTGTAAATGTGATTAACACACAAGTGACCACAAAATACTTCTAGAAATGTACAATGTAAACTAATCTAGTAATTGGCATATCTTTGTGTGAAGGAAAAACAGTTGTATAGCCTCAAAGCAAATAGTTTAACATGTGTAAGCAAAAGTTATAACTGATACTAATAGTTGATGAAGGGTTGGGACCATCTAGTACTAAAAAAAAATAGTTGATGAAGGGTGATAAGTATATGTACTGCTACAAGTATCTAAAAACTGGTTACATTATCAGAAAGGTTTCAAAGTTAAGTGCTTCACAAAGCAAAATTTTAATGTTAGATTAATTTTCAATTATCACTAGATAATATATGAAATCTAGAAAAATCTTATATAAAAATGATTTAAGTTTGGAACATACAATTTATATTATAGTTTAGTTAATAATATCAGTGACCATTTGTGCTATAAAAATACCTGAAGAGATGGCACTGCCACATGAACTTGAGTATATTTTTTACATATATATACTCATAGTACTATTAATATCTCATAATATACAGAAGATAGCCTTACATCACTTTTATATCTGTAATACTTTATTTAGAATAAAAAAGTTATTGGATAGTAGTATGCACAATATTTTTATAAAATTATAGCATATATTTTATAATTGTAGCTTTAGTTAATAGTTAATGGTTAAAGTATATAAGTTTTTTAGCATAATCTTATTATAATACATCAAAAAATATATTCCAAACCTTTTCTAAATACCTTATTTTACAAACTTGATACAACCTTTATTAACTATTTTAAGTAATTTTTGTTTACATGCTCAAATAATTTAAGTGTAATTTTCCTGTTACCAACACTGTGGCAGCAATATTAAATTGAGTAATAATATTAATAATCTGAAGTAAAGAATAACTGAGAAACTATAATTGATAAGAGAAAATAATGGCACAAGCAGGTAAGTTTAAAGCATCTGCAATTGTGCTGATCTAAAGAAATAAACATATTAAAGATGGAGCAATATTGTTAGATTCAGCACAGCAAATCAAATTTCTAACATACATATATGTTTGCACAAAATTAAAATTATAACCGTTTGAGGACAGTGACATCAAAAAACAAGTTAATTTCTAAAAACTTATAAGCAGTTTTCTATTCCTAAACTTATAATAAAGCAAATTGCAATATCGAATTCTGACATTAGATTTGGGCTTGTGGGTTGGTAATTTTTTCCCATGGTTAGGTTTTAGTTGTTACCATTAGAACAAATTACCCTTTCCAAATGGAAGTCTCTTTTTTATATGATTACCTAAACTACTTGGCTCTCATAGGAGAAAATAATTGATGACAAAGCAGCACTTAATTATTCCAGGTGGGTTGCATAATATTAAAAATAGATAAGGGAGATTGATACCTAAGCATTGGAGCATCTACAACAAAATAGCAATCTGCCAAATACCAAAAATACAGGAAAAATTAACCAAGGATAATAAATGCTATTAATGACGCATTTTTGGGCAGCGCTAAAGCCAGGAAATTAAAATATAATAAGTGATATAATTGTCCATGGCCATTGGGCAAAGTAAATTGATGTAGATAATTGAGTTGGGGTTTAGCGCTGGGGTGGCAAGGGATCGATTGTAACATCAATGGTATCATTATTTGGTGATGAAGACCAACATAGTATAGTAAAATAAACCTAATAGTGACATGGCTGTGAGGGCAAGGATCAATTGAGGCACCAGTTATTTATTTGGGGATGATCACCAATAAAAAATTATATAAAGTTAGTGCTAAATTTTAAAATAGGTTTAAGGGTAAGGATTTCAAGAAGCAATTGGTAGGTTTTGTGGATAAGCCCAAGAGATTTGATAATAATCTAATTTGTAAAATGAACCTTGACTCAAGAGAAAACTATTTAGTTTAAGGCTCAGTCTGATAGCTAGTTAGATTTTTAATTGAATTTAATGAGTTGTTCATTAGAGACTAGGGTACATTGGGTCAATTAGAATTAGCAGGCCATGAGCTTATCAAACTGAGGCTTTGTTCCAGTTTGACAAAGATGCTGGGTGTGCCTGAGGGAGGGTAACATGGAGTATGACGATAATGGAGTTGTTCTAAGATAGGGCTTCATATGAAAATAAGTTGATGGGAGCTTTTTAGAAGATTGGTATATTAAGAACTTTGATAATAGAATTATAAAAGTCTATTACAGATATATTTTATTGATTGTGAGTCTTAAATAACCAATCAATAAAAATAAACATATTCCAACCTCTTCAGTCTGGTTATTAATCTAACAATTCACTTTGTTAGTTCCACTATTCTCTTACATAGGTTTGGAACTGACCAGCAGAGCATAAATTTGCAGCTTAGTGGAGATCAAGTCATTTTTTATTGATTTTAAAAAAATTCTAATTGATCCCACTTTTTGGAATAGAATTTTAATCTTAAAGAGTTCTTGGGGTTTATAATATGTTTCTCATGTCAGGCTCTGTCCTGACATCATCCCCATTAAGGCTGAAGCTACCAGAAAGGCCTTGCTCTGCCAATTTCTTAACAATTTCCTCACAATCTTCAGTTTCTCCACTGGCTCTTAAGTGTTCTCCTCAGCTAGATACCCAACCCACTTTAAAAATACTGCAATTTCCATGCTATGTCTATATGACTATAATGGCCTCTACCTTATACTCTGGATAGTGATTTTGTTAAAAGGGAGGCACCTTCTCCCTGAACTTTTAGTTGGTAAGGAACTCCCATCTTTCTTAAAAACCAGGTATGTTTAGAACACATTATGGATCTTCCAAACCTTAGGGAAAACCACTCAATAAAGCAACCTTTCATATTACTTCTGTAACTCTATAGGGACCCACATACCCATTAAAAATCTTGTGGCATGGCATATACATTGTTATGTGCAAGCATCCAGTTAAATGAAACTTCAAAATTTAATAGTTTTCCTGGACCACTTGTTATCTACAGAATTCTTATAGGTCTATACAGATCAGTTCAAGTTGGAAAAGCATTTAGCTCATGTCTGGTGTAATTCTTTTAAGAATTCCCAACCCATACAGTTATTTGTTTTGAAGGCAGGCAAAGGCTCCCACTCTGCATCATAACTGGCAAGGATGAGGCTGCAAGTGTACCAGAGGATCATTCCTCATCTAGAAGAATGAATAGAGTTCACCTCCAAACTGGCAGAAGTTCAGGCAACTTACCTGCTGCGGATGGAGCTAGATGCCCCTTTTATAGATCTAAGCAAAGCAAAGAATTTACCTCACAATTAGAGTGATGTCATGCAAGTTATTTTTCAATTGTAACTTCAAAAGTTTTGCTTAATATAGATGCTAGTGTCACCCAAGATCACTAGGAAAACCAACCCCCTATTATACCTTTGGGGGCCAAAGTATTTTCAACTCACCAATGACAAAGAGATAGTTTGACCAAATTACCATGACAGGAATGATTAAAGATCTCATATGAATAATAACAAAACTTGACAACATCCATTTTTAAAAGTCTTTCAAAACTTAATGAGAGGCACATTGTTGGAGCACCATCACAAGAATCAGATGTTGATGAGCATATTACCAAATCTGGTGTTCATGCAATAACTGAAGAAGATGCTACCACCCACAACCCAGAAAGGGGACAGAAGAAAGGGCCCTTGAACACCCATATCAGGGTAATATATACCAGAAGGAGCTTGTGGGTACTTAATTTAGCTTAAATGAATGAAGCATCAAAAGTGGCAATTAGATGCCACCTCACTAGGAGATCTCAAAATCCCCAATAGGCTACCCAAATTTTTAATTTATTTTATAATTATCATTTATTTTTTATATCCTGATTTTTCAACAGAAATATAAATACTTTAATTTTTTTACTTTAATAAAAAAACCTTTCCACAGAATCTCAGTTTTATTTTTATTTAACTTATAGTGGTTTAAGTAAACTTATCACCAGTAACCAGTTCATGATTATCAATTAATAGAAATAAAGTAACCAGTCTAAGCTCTGCTTTATTTGAACAGGACATTCCATATCCTGGATAATTTAGAGTTGAGCTGCAAAGAGAGAGGTTGAAAAACTTGCGTTGAGTCATGAGGGCCAACATATAATGAACAATTTAGAGAGTGTCAACAAGAGAATCTCCAAGGGTGCAAACAGTTTACTATAGAGATTGATGATACAACATGTAGCATCAGAGGAGAATTTGCTCTACTGAGATGATTGTTATCTAAGTAAAGATTGTCTGGTTCCTAATCTATGCAAAGTAGACCCCTGAGCACCAAGTCAGCCTCACATGTTAAGTGAGCTGAGGTCAGCAAGATGACTGTGATGCTCACTACAAGGCGGTATCATCAGGCTCTAGTGAGGAGCATAAAATTTCAAATGAGCAGCTCAACAATAAATTGGATATGGAAGTATGTCACCAAGAGAGATCCTATAAAGTTCTGGCAAGGGAGTGATATACATTCCATCCAAGGATCCATACCCTTGAGTTAGAAATTCATGATTTACATAACCAGCTTGAGTGCATTAAGGATACTACAAGAAGAGCATGAATTGTCCCAAAGCCTATTGTGAGAGGACCTTTGACTTTAAACTGAAAACTACTATTTAGAATCTGAAGGATCAAATTTTATTCCTCTATAAGGAAAATAGCAAAAACATTTGCTCTTTGAACGACTGTGGAGTGCTCTTGGTGCAGAATGACAACATGTTGTTTGCTATGGACAAGAGTATAGATAATTTGAAAGCACAACTGCACATTATACCAGAACCTACCTCTACTCAACCAGTAATTTTATTAAAGGCATTCGTATGAATCACTCAACTGACTTCTATATAAAGGTCAGGACAGCCACATGACTGACCATGGTGCATGTCGACCATATTGAAGAAGATCCTATCTTCAAACCTTACTTTAATACCATGTATACACCTGGAGAAAAAACAATTGCTGGTTTCCTTCAAATGTCTTAAAACAGCATGGATGGCGGTAGCAATCACCAAAAGGCTTGCCACATGCAATGGTGTATGAGTCATGAGGCTCAGGAGATCTTCAGCATGAGTTTATGACCTGAACAATCATGGACCAAAGTGAAGAGTATCCTACGCTCAGAGTCTGGTAGCAAACAATATATCCAGAACATGAAGCAAGAGAACCTCTATAAGAAATGGTCAAGAAATAGTCAGTAGTGAACTAGATCCTTGCTAATACCTCTAGGCTCAAATTGTGGACTAATCAAACTATGTACTTACCTAATGTGAAAACTGTTCTGATGAACTCATTGGAGATGCATCCCAACTTAAAAATGCATATAACTCTAGTGGTAAAGAGCATAACGTCCCTAAAAGCTTACAAGGAAGCCTTACTCAAAATTTAAAAAGACATATAAAACTGAATATAACGACTTGGGAAACCCCTTGATGAGTTAATAAGGCCACCTATGTTACTAACGGCAAGGGCAACAAACCAAAGGAAAAAAGTTCTAAACTTTCAAATCACTTTCCGCATCAAGAGCTAACCCATAATAAAAGCCATAATACTGCACACTTTTACCAATCTTGTCTATTACTTTCTTATAAAAAGAAAGACACCCCCTAAAGAGGATACCCTCAACGTGTAAACTGGGTGAAACTCCACAATGAGGGTGAAGATGATCACAGGATGACAATTTAGCTAGTTCAGGATACCACATGTTAGAGTCACCTAATGCGGTGAATGTTCCTGCTAGAATAAGAGTCCATAGCATTAATGGACCTAAATCAAATGATACATACCTGGAACAAGCAAACTAGTCTACCTGGATCATCAATTTAGTGAAAGAAGGAGAGCTGATGGTAATGGCTACCTTCAATAACTTGGAGTCAGATGGCAAGGATACTATCAAAGCCAAATTGAGCGCTGCCACTTCTAGACAGTTTTAAGAATTTGCATTGACATATTGACCACTAAAACTCCTTTTAGCAAAAGTGTGAAAAAGTGGAAGTATTTATCCAGAAAGTGCGCATCTTAGCTGTACTGTCATGTGCACATGACATCATAGTGGGGACCAACCCTAAAGATAAGGCTGGGCGCTAGGAGGCCAAGAAGGTGAAGCTAAAGGCCCTCCCTGACCTGAGGCATACCCTAGACCAACGCTGGGTATGGGAAAAATATGCCCAGGTTGGTACTAGTGGGGTGCCAAATGCCCAGCCCCTCATATTGGCCCAGGCATTAAAACGGACGGTCTACCAAATTAACACGGATGGTTCCATTCAGTTTGTTGAGGAATGGGGTTTTGAAACCTGTTCCATTTACAAAACAATGCATTTGGGTCAAATCCAACTTCAATTGATCACTCAAGTGAAGTCAGTTTCAGCTTATTTTACTAATTTGGATGGTAGCGTTGCCCTATTGGTGGGTCAGTGCTTGGGTCCACTGCAGCAAACCCTGTATTCCCCCATTGACGCTTAAATGTGTTTTCCCCACCCAACATTCCTTGTTGGTTGACTTCCCAAATAAACCTTTTCCCATTTTACGTTTTTACTTTTATGATATTCTGAACGCTCCTGTGCGCAAACCTCTTCAAGGAGGTCTCATGCTCTGTTAACCTTGCCATTGCAAATACATTGCAGCTATCCCCTTGTTAACCATTGGTTTGACCAGGTTCCTTCAACCTGGGTTGCTTACCCCTTTTTGTTTTGTGCTCTACATCACTTTTGGTGGATTTGTTATTAGAAAACTCACACTTCTATGCCTAAGTTGTTATTACTCCAGCACCCTCTGCTGGGCTCTAGTTACTTTAGCACTAATGGCTAGTTCCCTGGCGTTGGCCTTATGCACTGTGCACTGCCACGCTAGGAACAGGAGAGTTATAGACACTCTCCTTACATTAGTTGACCAACCCTTTGATATAATTGCATAAACCTTTTCCATGTGGAACTTTTCTGAAGTGGAAACAGTGGGCCCCAGCTGTGGACTTCAGCTGTCATTAGCTGCACCGCTGTTTCCTCTTTTCCCAAAGGTTGGAGCAACTTGGCGTCATTATGGTTGCTTCTGGCTGGAAAGTATCCACCCTTCAAGCTTGTACCTGGTGGATACAGACGCTTCGAGGTCTGAAATTCATGATTCCCCAACTTTCTGCTGAAGTTATAATTTCAAATTTAATAAAAAAGTTTCCCTTCGCCTGCGCATTCAGCTGATGCTGTTGGAATTAGCGCAGATGGCCTGAGGGTGTTGGCTCTGGATAACATCGGGCATTCCATTGCTGGTCAAGAGATAGGGTCATTCACATCTAAAAACGCGTTTTAAAACAAAAACCTTGTCTCTACCTCTGAACCGTTTATTAGCTCATATGGCCTGGATGAGGACCCTATTCCTGTATATCAGATTACCTCTGAGAACCCAAGTTTGACCCCTACCATGATCTGGGGCACTCAGGAAGTGGAAAAGAAACTTTGTTTTAGATATAATAATGTATATGCACCTGTAGAAGGCATGGTGAAGTATGTGGCCTCAGTATTAAGAGTGGCCAACTATCCCTCCCCCTTTTTTGATTCCAAAACAGAATCTGATGGCTTGCTTGAGTCAGAGGAAGAATTTTTGGTGAGGTGTTGTCATTGTCCACCATAAATAAAGACCATTCCAGGTATTTTCTACTGATTGCTACCCTCTCCTCCCCTTTAGGAAAACTCACCACTACTATTTTGGTGGATACTGGCGCCTCTGGAAACTTTATGGACCAGTACTTAGCTGACTACCTTGGACTGTGTTACTTTCCAGGTGATATGGTTAGGGGAGGGGCGTCCCAAGGTATTCCCACTCTGAAGATCACTGGGACAGTGGACAATCAGGTTGGCATGTACCACTTGTCTGATCACTTCAGTGCGGTCAAAAACCTTCTGTTCCCTAGCATTTTGGGTGTGGAGTGGTGGCAAAAGTTTGACGTTAGAACCAATCTGAAGTAGAATACCCTGTCCCTCATCATTAAGAATGGTTGCACATTTGTTGTGCCTTTGTCAGAAGAGAATTCCCAGGGCGAATTGCCCCACTGGCCCCATCGTCTCCCTTATCACCTTGCCTCATCATGGAAGCCCTCAGTGGAAATTCCTATACCTTCTTGCTTGGAGGGTTTGGAATCCTCTTTTTATGCAGCACCTGCCAACGCACTCCCTGAGCACTCCAAGTTCAATTGTGACTTTAAGCTCATGGTGGAACTGGTGTGTATATCTTCCCCCATTTACCCATTGAATGTCCAGGAGGAAGAGGCGTTGGATGTGTGAGTGAAGGAACAGTTAGCCAAAGGTGCGATTTTTCAGCGTACCTCCCCTGTATGCTCCCCCAAACTCTTTGTGGAGAAGTCTGATGGTACTTTATACCCGTGTGTGGACTATGGGAACCTTAACAATGTCACTGTACCAGACCTCCATCCCATCCCTTTGGATTCACAGATTGAACGCTATGTGGAGAAGGCAAAGTTCTTCTCCAAGCTGGATTGCCTCAATGCATCTAATCAGATTTGGATAAAGAAGGGCCAGGAGTGGTTAACCACCTTCCTCACCAGAAAAGGAATATTCCAGTTTCAGGTCATGCCCTTTGGGCTTAAGAATGTCCCTGCTATCTTTCAACGCCGCATTGATGCAGCGTTGGGGACCTGTTAGGGGTATACGCGGTTGCCTACATGGATGATATCCTGGTGTTTTCCCCTGATTAGGAGTCCCATGCAGTCCACCTTTGGTAAGTGGTGGAGCGGTTAAAGGCTTTTAGCCTTATGTTAAAAATAACAAAGTGTGATTTCTTCAAGCCCCAGGTCACATTTCTGGGAAACGTCATGTTTGCCCAGGGACACATGATAACTTCAGACAAGGAGAAGGAGATTCATGAATGGCCTACCCCCACCTCAGTCAAGGAATTAAGGAGCTTTTTGGGGACATGTACTTTCCTCAAGAAGTTTACTCCCAATCTGTCTGAGGTGGTGGCTCCCTTATACAAGGCTAGCGGGGCCAAGGTGCTTCAGTGGTCCCCCATTTTGGAGGATGCTTTTCAAGCAGTGAAGTCACCCTGTTGTCCACGTCTGATTTTACCATGTCGACCCTTCAAAGGAGTTCATTGTGTCTACTGATGCCTCCAACTTCGCCATAGTGGATGCCTTGTTACAAGTAGGAAAAGATGGGATAGAGCATCCAGTGGGATATTTTTCTAAAAAAATGTCTCTTCCAGAGTTGAATTATGCCATCTATGACAAGGAGTTACTAGCAGTGGTGGAGGCGCTGTCATATTGGCGTCACCACTTGCATGGCTCTACCCAACCATTCCACGTACATACAGACCACCGTGCCTTGCTGTACTACTGTGCCCCTCATGTCCTAACCCCACGACAGACCCGTTGGCATGAGACCCATGCCCAATTTGCATTCACATATGATCTTACCAAGGGCAAGGATAATGGTTTGGCGGATGCTTTGAACCACAACCCTGATTTAGCACCTGATCCAAGGAGGTAGAAGTCCACAACACACAGGTGATGATCCCTCCAGAGAAAATTTTGTCGCATCTTCCCTCTCCCTTAGCCAACGTGCCAGCGCTTGCACCTCTGGAAAATGTGGATGAATATAGTATATTCAGGAAGGTAGTCCTTTATCAGCCGCTAGCAGCTGAATATACTACATTACTTGCTAAGTGTGAGTTGAATCAAGAGGATTTCTCCAGGGGCTATCACATAAAGGATGAGATGGTGTTGGGATTTTTGCCCATATTCCCAGCCTGCTAGATTACCTAGTATTGCTAAAGGAAAATTCCCAAAAATGAAGTGAATTGGAAATTGGTTGACCCAAATTTTGGAGGAACTACGTTCAGGGGATTTTAGGATATTTGTCTGGTCATATCCATTGGGGATCGATCTGGATGATTACCTAATATCTCATTGGGTGTAGCGGCTGACGAAATAAGGGCACCTGATAGTGATTAACTATCAGGTGTACCAATTGGGCTCAGTTGGGTTTTATCACTGACTGATTGTGAATTTTTAATGAGTTGTGAGGCGAGTGATGCCACCTGCAACTATCAAATCAATTGGTTGGTGAAGTGACCTGCCATAATGGGTAAAAAGTCTCATTACCTAAGTAGGTCGCTAGCCAATTATGGTTGATTCACTTGGATCAAGAGGAAAATGTTAGGGACACTTCTGACTCTTTCCTTTTGAGGTCTCGAGGATGTCCAACGTCAAAATCCTATCCAGGATGGGGAAGACCATCGCTGCTGAGACGATGAAGGGCGATTCAATGGCAACAGCTGTCGTTTCATTGAAGAGGTGTCAACTGAGGGTTAGATGGCTGAATCCCCTATAAATTCCCTAGGATTCACTCTAATATGAGATAGATAAAAAACATAGATAAAAAACATAGTTAAAAACACATATACACTTATACATTACTACTTTAGAACATTATTAGTTTTATTGTAGATTCAGTAATAGTTAGACTATCAGCATCTGGCGTGAAGATTCCATTTTAAGGATATTATTGCAGAAGGCAATAATTGGTAGACTCTCAGAGAAGAGTAGAGATCTGAGCGGGGATCTAGAGATGAAGGGAACCATGGCTAAGGGATTGCTGCCAACTGTGTGTTGGGCTGAAGGAGACTGCCATCAGAGGATCTTAATGAAGATCAAGTGACCAAATTACAGGGAACAAATCCCTACAAGTATGATATCAAGTACTAATTGGAAATAACAGCCAAAGCGTTGGGCCTGAAAATAATTCTAACTCTACTACAGATAATAGTCATTATAGTATTATCAGATTAAATATATATATTCTTACAATGCGAGGTGCATGAGGAAATTGAACCTGTGCAGTGAAAGATTACTAGGGTTGACCTCCAATAATCAACCCAACGGAGTAAATTTTTACAAGTTGGTGCTCACTACAGGGGTAGTTGAGTAGAAGAATTTATCCAGAATGTCGTACAAAGAAGAGATGCGCAAGTTGTGGACCAAGATTGCCACAGTGAACAAGAACGCCTTAAACTCTGCGGACCACTGGGAGTTTGCAGCCTTAGAAGAACGAGTTGCCAAGGTGGAGGAAGGAGTTGACAATGTAGCCAACTTTGGGAATGAGTTACTTGGCAAAATAAACTTGTTAAAGAGGAAAGAAGGAGACCTCATCTGAGAGGTCCTATTCCTAAAAACAGAATGTGAAGCGGATCGCGTTTGTTTAAGAAAATTCAGTGTGGACATTGAGAAGTTAATGAAAGAAATAGAGAAATTGAAAGCACACAGAAGTGCAAGTGAGTCTGACATGGCCAGTGATGCTGAAGAAGGAAGTCCTCAAATGATACTTGGGAAGACAAATACCCCAAGAAATATGCCGCCCACATTCAATGCTATTTCAGAGATGATGCCTGAAGTCACTCCACAAGTGAGCCAAGTAGCCGAACTGAGAGAATTGGCCCAAAATGACTCAGAGGAATTCAGAGCAACCCCTAAATTGCCCACATTCCATCGGGATAATGCCCCAGAATTTTTCCAACTATTTGACATGACCATGAATGGATATGGGGATCGTCAGAAGGCGTTGATGGTCATGAACTGCTTGAACACAGATTGCCAGCATCTGGTGTTGCCCCATCTGGAGGGGGACAGCTGGTCTTATGCTGAGGCTAAAGTGGCAATAATGAAGGAATTTGGCAGTCCAACCCACATGTCAAAACATAAGCAAGACCTATGGGAATTCAATTCTGTAAAGACGAGTCTCTTGCAAGCTTTGCAAATTGATTCTACCAGGAATCGCAGATCCTGGCTGGAGCGAAGGTGTTAGATGACTTTGATGCAAGAATCGCCTTGAAAGTGGCCCTTTGGCCCTATCACAATTTGCATCAAATGATGTCTACTATATTCATGACTGAGATAACTACCTCACAAATGGTAGACAATTTGAAGATTTTGGGAGCAACGTTTAATGCTCCGAATAGAAGCTTCAAGTCAAATCTGGTCCAAAGTTTGAATCCCACAAAGGGAGATGAAGGAGCAAAGGAGACTTTTAACTGAACTGTGCCAGGGAATAAGCCTGAGGATTTCAAATGGTTAAACAAGAAAGAAAAGGTCTGCTTCCAGTGTGGTGGGAAAGGGCATTTCGCTGCACACTGCAAAAAGCCAAAGGATCAAGTTAATGTGTTCCAGGATAAAGAGACAGCAGTAGCCAAGGATTTGGGAAAAGGTCCCGCTGCCTAGACAAGGAACAGTATAGAGCGGTGGAGAAACCTGTTCCTCCCAATATTATGAATGAAGAAATAGATACTAGTGATCTGTTCGTGGATGATGAGCAGGATCAAATATATCAAGTGGTCAACATGGACATAAACTCCATAACCAGAGCTGGGGTGAAGAAGATTGACCCTGAGATATTTCAGGAGGTTGCCTGGCCATACGCCTGACAACTGTTGGAGAAGATTCAGACATGCCAAGAATCCTGATGAGTTAACCAATGTTTGCCTAGATGAGGCCAACCTGTTGATTCCCCTTGGCGCGATTAAGGAATTGTTTCCTAAATTATTGGCGCAGATCATTAATACCCTAGATTCAGCTAATAATGCCGCAATTCACTCAGTAAATACCCTATTACAATACTCCAAGTGTATGTATATAGATATTCAGGTGAATCGAGTAAGGGTATGGGTGATAGTTGACAGCGGAACACCCATCAACATTGTCTCAACCAAGCTGGTGAAGAAGATGAAGATCTCTCCAGACTTGGAACACAAGAAGGAATATGGAACAGCTGGGCCAAACACCACCATTTCCTGTGGAGCGTATAGTGCGCTGCCACTACAATTTGGGTCATTGGTGGTATCCGCGCCAGTGATAGTTTTGGCGAACCAAAACTATGATATCCTGATCAGAATGGAGTTTCTGCAGAAATATGGAGTTAAATGTAACTTTGAGGATAATATGTTGACCATCTTGGGTCAGACGTTACCATTGGTATATCAAAAGAATGGTGAAGTTACGTTGAACTGGAGAAATAAATTCATCAACTTGATATACAATGACAGCATTGTACCAATTCAGTACAAATTAGTTGGTAGGAAGTGACGAGAGATGCCAGCCAAAATCCTAAACTGGGGAATTCCTTTGTAGATCAAGAAGGAGAAAACCATACCAGCCAGATTTCAGATGATAGTCAACACAGGGTGACTCTAGAGATTCCAGAGTTGTTGTATGGAGAAGTCAGAAGCCTCTGGAAGAAGTCCAGAGTGGAGCCTTGGGTGGCTCCTGGGATAATTATGCCGGGCCATGGAGAAATATGAGTTCTCTTGGCAAATTTAAGCGAAAAACTGATGAAGATTAAGAGAAATCAAATCATTGTTTATTCATTTAATCCCAATGGCAGAATTGAGACAATTCCATGATTTTGGGTCTCTCAAGAAAATGGGATTGCCAGCCAGAGCGGCTGAAAGCATCAACTTATTAGTTAATCAAGAGCAGCTCGCAGATCTTCCAGAAGGGCAGAAGGAGGAGGTGCTCAAATTATTTGAGAGATATTGGGAAGTATTCGCTCAGGATGATAACAATTTGGGATGCGTGCAAAGCTTAATTCACAAAGTTGACACCGGAGAAAATTTACTGATAAGAATGAGACCAATCCAAAGATTGAAAGCCACCAAAGCGGTAGTGGAAGATGAGATCAGCAAACTAGTAAAGCATGAGCTTCTAGTTCCATCATCAAGTCCCTGGGCAAGCCTAATTTTGATTGTAAAGAAGAAAGATGGATCAAACCGGGTAGTGATTGACTATCAGAGGCTGAATAAAATTATGAATAAGGATTCATATCCCCTACCAAGGATCAACGATGCCCTGGAATGATTAGGAGAAGCGAAGTATTTCTCCGCGATGGACCTAGTCTTGGTATACTGGCAGATCGACTTGCCAGCAGAAGACCAGGAAAAAAAATGTGCGATTATCACCGCACAGGGGTTATACCAGCCAACTAGGATGCCCCAGGGTCTTTTAAATGCACCCACGACGTTCCAGAGGGCCATGAACGCGATATTAAGTGACCTGAAGTTATTGTGCATCCTGGTATACCTGGATGATATCAATGTGTTCAGTAGAACGTTTAATGATCACCTTCAGCACTTGGAGGAAGTGTTTAAGAGACTGTCTGCAGCTAACCTGAAGATCAAGCCACGGAAGTGCCACTTCTTCAAGAAGGAGCTTGAATACCTGGGATTTGTGATCAACGCAAATGGATTGCAGCCGCAACCCCAGAAGATAGCAGCTATTGAACAGATGGCTGTGCCAAAGAGTGTCTGAGACATCTAAGTATTCCTTGAGATGGTTGGATACTATAGAAGATTTATTTGGGACTTTGCCCAAATAACCAAGCATTTATTTAATTTATTAAAGGATCCAAAAAGGACTCATATGGAATGAAGAGGCCCAGGACTCATTCAATGAATTACGACGGTACCTGATAAATTCACTGATTCTGAAATATCTGAATTTCGATTGGGAGTTTATCATTCAAACTGATGCTTTGTTGACAGCGATTGGCGCTGTACTGAGCCAAGTAGATGAACTTGGGGACGAACATCCGGTGGCATATGTGAGCTGGACACTCTCTGCCGCGGAGAGGAATTACACCATAACTGAGCATGAATGCCTTGCAGTCATTTACGCCTGTAAACAGTTTTCAGTGTATGTCCATAGAACGCACTTTAAGGTGGTGATAGACCACTCTTTGTTGCGTTGGCTGCACAATCTGCGGGAACCTGAAGGACGACTGTCCCAATGGGCACTCAAGCTTCAGGCTTATGATTATGAGATAGTCCACCAAGCAGGGGCTTCTCATCAGAGCGTGGATTGCTTATCATGGTTGCCAATGGTCCAGTTGGTATACCCGCAGGCAGATGAGCTATTCCAGAGAATGGTTGAAGGAAGAATCAGGGATGAGCCTTGAGAAATCCAAGGTGCACTTCAAAAAGTGATGGAAAAAACTGAGACTATTGATGGACAAGTATTTAAGATGATCAACGGGAAGCAACTATTATTCCTGAAACTGTTGGAAAGAGTAGCAATAGTACAAGCAGCTCATAAGGTTGTTGGGCACAAGGCCTGAGAAAAAACTAACCATATTCGCCAGTATTATTACTGAGAATTGATTAACTACGATGTTGTGGACCATCTGACTTGTTTTATGGAATGCCAACTGCATAAACCACACAAGAATACAACTGGATACCAACTAGTATGACCTGAATTTGCATGGCACATGGTGTCTATCGACATGATGGGACCATTGATGAGGAGTACAGGAGGAGTAAAATAAATCATAATAGCCATTTATCATCTGATGAGATGGGTCAAAACAAAAGCATTAACCCAAGTTGACGTTACCAGTACTGCAAGATTCATCCTGGATCAAGTAGTATACCAGCATGGGTGTCCACAATTTATACTGAGCAATAATGGGACCAACTTCACATCCCATGTGATTCCGAGGCTAAACAAAATAATGGGGATCCAGGGAGTCATGTCAGTACCATACTGGCCGAAGATGAATGGACTGGTAGAACAGGTTAATGGGACGCTGGCCATGATGCTGAGGAAGTTAGTCGCAGGGAGAACTTCCGCGTGGGGAACACACCTGAGTTCAATGATGTTCACCTACAACATCAGTCATCATATGGTGATGGGAAAGACGCTGTTTGGATTGCTTTATGGGAGGAAGGCCGCGTTATCACCGATATTATATTTGGTAGTAGAACCTACATTGGGGATGAGTACCAAACAATACCTGAACTAACTGACGAGTTTCTGATCAATATGCAATTTCAAGCATTCGATACTACCCTAAAGAAAAGGATATAAGCGAAATTGACGGATGATAAGAACTGACTGCCCTTAGAAGAATATCAAATAGGAGAATGAGTCGCCTATTGTGATACACATGGTTTTGGACAAAGAAACAAGTTGGATGCATTATGGTCAGGTCCGTTTGAAGTAATTGCCAAGATGGCGACTGATGCTTATTCCATCAAGAATCTTTTGGATGGAAGAGTAGTAAATCAAGTCCACTCTAAGTATTTAAAGCGGTGGATTGAAGAAAAAATAAAAAAAGAGTTCCTAAGGGACCGATGAACCATTAAGTTGGTCATGTCCTAATGATTAGGTCAAGTCCAAAAAAAGGACCTCTGAACCAATTTAGATGGTTGAGTCCATAAAAAGGACCGCTGAACCATAGAAAACTGGTAGGTTTAAGTGCCCAGGATCCAATTTGGGGGAAAAGATGGACCTCTGAACTGAAACAAGGTCAAGGCCCCATAGAGAAAAAGGAAATAAAATAAAAAATTGATAAAAGATATTGGAAAAAAGAGAGAGCTGATATATTTATAAATTTTTATTTTTTACTGATTGTCCTCAGTGCGGGGATGATTCTGCCTATGTCACCTCTTGGGGAGGGAGGATGGATTGCGGTAGGAAGGAATAGCCCATCAAAATTGATATGTGATCAGACACTTGCAAGGGCGAGTCCTACACAATACCATGTTTGTTGAGCTGATGCCAAGCCCTGAGAGAACGCGACTAGGGGAAGGGAAATGATTTATGTTGGAAGATGCCAATCACGAAACCCTGGAGCGGGGAGGAAAACAGCAATAAAGGAAGAGGCAATCAGCGAATAACCTCAAGTAATCCTGATAAGGCACTGGCGCCAGAAGATTTGTCTTGAGTGCGTGCTGATGGGCCTCATCAAGAACATTGGACATGTGAGCCAGCAGCAAAGAAGGAATACTCAAGGGAGGTTGTCAAATAATGCCCCCAATTAGCGCCATCAATGGAAGATAGCGATGGGAAGCTCCAGAGAAGAGGTAGTCATGCAAAGAATGGATTGCATCCTGTAAATGATGACTATGGGCTTTGCGGAAGCTGAAGCTGAATGACCAATGAAAATCAGCTGAGGCTGGAAGCTTCATTGACCAACTTCAAAGAAATTGGCCAGCAAAGCGGAGAGCATAAACAGCAGTATCCTGATCCAGAAGGTTTTCTAGATCTGAGGGATTCAGTGCTAATGATAATGCCTCAGTGACTCGCTTGAAGTTAAGCATAGGGGAGCTCAGAATGAATGCTGTTCCCAATTGAAAGCTCAGAAACCAGCGCCGCGGGTTGGTAAAATTGACTGAGTTGGAAGAGGAACTTGGGGAGCAAATCTGACCCAGCCAGGAACAAATGATCTAAAGCAGTCAGCATAACCTCCAGAGCATCAACAATGATGTTCAGAGCCTCAGTGAAAGGAGCTGAATCCAGAAGGGTTTCAAAGTTCAACTCAGGGATTGACTGTAAGGGAAGAGTCAGCTGAGAGTTATTCGAAATGATGGAACGCCTGGTTTCAGTGGGATTGGATACCATTTCTGGTAACTTGACAGAAGGACTAGCCCCTTATGCCAGACTAGGCGTATGAGTCCTGGAAGGACCATAGAAGAGATTCCACCGAGCATCCTGACTCATCTGCTGGAAGAGGCGGAGGTCCAAATCTGATAGACTGCTCGTAAGTTGCTGATAACGAGATTCTGAGTTTGACATATGAGCAGGACTAGAGGGGGGATGTCAGACTTATATAGAAGTTGACATTATGCACTCTTTATTCCATTAGGCTCCAATTTTGGGAGAATTTCATAAAATTAATGAGATAAGCTTTCCAAGGGAAGGATTAAGAATGACTTACAGCCAAAAAGTTATGAGTGAAATATTGAAGGCGAACATAAATAAGTATTCTTAATCAAGCCATGAAACAAACATCGATGGCAAGAGTCTCCTGTCTAGGATGAGGATAGAATCAGGAATTCGAGGACGCTGGACCAAGAAACCTGAATATGACAGTGGGTCATATACCCTGATGGGGGAAAACTGGATCCCAGGAAAATATCATCACGAGTAAATTGATCAGCCCAGCATGACAAGAGGTCGTGGGGACCGCGCTCTGAGTAGGCGGTAGCAAGGAGGAAGAGGAGGAATGTCATATGCCAAAGGTCGTCCTGAACAGCGTTGAGTAATGATGAGTGAACTCCGCTTAAACCAATGAAGTATTTGACCAGGTGTCCAAAGCAGTGTTTCCATGCCCAGTCCTTTTCTCGCTGGAAATCTAGGCAAGAGGGGGAATGTGTTGGGATTTTTGCCCATATTCCCAGCCTGCTAGATCACCTGGTATCACTAGGGAAAAATTCCCTAAAGCAAAGTGAATTGGAAATAGTTTGACCCAAATTTTGGAGGAACTTTGTTCAGGGGATTTTAGGACATTTGTCTGGTCATATCCATTGGGGATCGATCAGGATGAATACCTAATATCTCATTGGGTGGAGCGGCCAACGAAATAGGGACATCTGATAGTGATTAACTATCAGGTGTACCAATTGGGATTGGTCAGGTTTTATCACCAACTGATTAGGAATGTTTAATGAGTTGTAAGGCGAGTGATGCCACCTGCAACTAGCAAATCGATCAGTTGGTGAAGTGACCTGCCATAATGGGTAAAAAGTCCCATTACCTAAGCAGGTCGCTAGCCAATTATGGTTGATTCACTTGGATTAAGAGGAAAATGTTAGGGACACATTTCCGACTCTTTCCTTTTGAGGTCTTGAGGATGTCCAACGATGGATTTTTAGCCAGGATGGGGAAGACCATCGCTACTGAGACGAGAAAGGGTGATTCAATAGCAACGGCTGCCAATTCAGTGAAGAGGTGTCAACTGAGGGTTAGACAGCTGAATCCCCTATAAATTCCCTAAGATTCACTCAAATAAGAGATAGATAAAAAACATAGATAAAAAACATAGTTAAAAACAAATTTACACTTATACATTACTACTTTAGAACATTATTAGTTTTATTGTAGATTCAGTAATAGTTAGACTATCAGCATCTAGCGTGAAGATTCCATTTTAAGGATAATATTGCAGAAGGCAATAATTGGTAGACTCTCAGAGAAGAGTAGAGATCTGAGCGGGGATCTAGAGATGAAGGGAACCATGGCTAAGGGATTGCTGCCAACTGTGTGTTGGGCTGAAGGAGACTGCCATCAGAGGATCTTAATGAAGATCAAGTGGACAGGATTACAGGGAACAAATCCCTACAAGTATGATATCAAGTACTAATTGAGAATACCAGCCAAAGCGTTGGGCCTGAAAATAATTCTAACTCTACTACGGATAATAGTCATCATAGTATTATCAGATTATATATATATATATTCTTACAATGCGAGGTGCATGAGGAAATCGAACCTGTGCAGTAGAAAGATTACTAGGGTTGACCTCCAATAAATAACCCAACGGAGTAAATTTTTAAAGATGGTTTGGTTTCAGGGGCGCCTATAGGTTCCTGCTGGACTACTTCGCCTGGAAATCATCTGGGACCTTCATGATGGACTTACCATTGGTCATCCTGTTAAAGCAAAGACTTTAGAGTTAATACAGAGCACATACAATTGCAAGGGCTTGCCTGCTCAGGTGGGGCGGTATTGTAAGAGATGTTTAATATGCAATCAATTGAAGCCAGATTGTCAACCTTTAGCGGGGTTTTTGGTACCAGTCCAGAAAGCTGAAGGGCCCTGGACTTCCCTATCAGTGAATTATATTGTAGAACTACCTGTCTCAGATGGTTACAATGTTATCATGGTGGTGGTGGACCGGTTTACAAAGTTCACCCATTTCATTTCTTGCAGAACTACAATAACAGTGGATGAGATGGCCAGACTCTTTGTCATGCATGTGTTGCGCTCCATGGAGTTCCCCAAGAGATTATAAGTGTCCAGGGACCTCAATTTACCTCTGTATTCTGGGAAGAGTTGTGTAAGACTCTTCAGATTCGCCCTTGCCATTCGACTGCCTATCACCCACAATCAGATGGGCAGACTGAACGAGTGAACCAGTGCTTGGAGCAGTTCCTGCGGTGTTACACCGCCGCGGATCATTCAGATTGGGCTTCTCACCTTCCCATGGCCCAGTGTAGCTACAACAATACCTTGCACTCCTCGATCAGTTGTTCCCCATTTTTCTCCAGACATGGCTTTAACCCCGCCTTTAATATTGAGACCAGCTGTGGGTATAAGGTTGAAGCAGTGGTGGACTTTGCCAAGACAATTAAGAAGGTCCACCAGGGGGTTTCCACAAGTTTGGAGGCGGCAATGCAGATGTATAAGGAGAACGCTGATTGGAAGCGCCAAGTGGGTCCTTCATACAGGGAAGGGTATCTCGTGATGCTTGATGCTCATAACATCCCTATCAAGCAGCCATGAAAGAAGCTGGGACCAAAGAGGATTGAGCCCTACCGCGTTGTTAGAAAGGTGGGCCATGCTTCATACCAGATAGATCTCCCCCTTCTTTCCAGATCTTCTCTGTGTTTCATGAGAGCAAACTGATGTTGTTTGAGGGCTCCCCACCAGAGACTCCTGAGGCCTATCTCATGGATGGGGCGCCAGAGTGGGAGGTGGAAGAAATAGTTGCCTCCCGCCGCATTAAAAGAAGACTCAATTACCTGGTATCCTGGAAGGGCTTTACCACTGCAGAGACAGTTAGGTTCCAGTGCGCGACTGTATGCATGCCCAAGATCTGATTGAAGCCTTCCACAAGCATTTCCCCAGGCTGCTAGATATCAACCTAAACTGACCATTGCCGCCATATAGTTGGCCCCTGCCCACAAGAACTTTTCCCTTGCGCAAGCCCCTGGAGGGGGTTGAGCCCCATTGGGAGGAGAGGGTAATGTCATGTGCACATGAAGTCATTTTAGGGGACCAACCCTAAAGATAAGGATGTGCGTTAGGAGGCCCAGAAGGTGAAGCTACAGGCCCTCCCTGACTTGAGGCGTACCCTAGACCAACGCTGGGTATGGGCAAAATATGCCCAGGTTGGTATTAGTGGGGTGCCAAATGTACAGCCCCTCATATTGGCCCAGGTATTAAAAAGGAAGGTCTACCAAATTAACACAGACAGTTCCATTCAGTTCATTGAGGAACATGGCTTTGAAACTCGTTAAATTTACAAAACAATGCATTTGGGTCAAACCAAACTTCAAGTGATAACTAGAGTAAAGTCAGTTTTGGCTTATTTAACTAATTTGGATGGTAGCGTTGCCTTATTGGTGGGTCAGTGCTTGGGTCCACTGCAGCAAACCTCATATTCCCCCATCGACAATTAGTTGTGTTTTCTCCAATCAACATTTCTTGTTGGTTGACTTCCCAAATAAACCTTTTCCCATTTTTACGTTTTTACTTATTATGATATTCTGAACGCTCCTGTGCATTAACCTCTTTGAGAAGGTCTCACGCTCTGTTAACCTTACCATTGCAAATACATTGCAGCTATCCCCTTATGAACCGTTGGTTCGCCCAGGTTCCCTCCAATTTGGGTCGCTTAGCCCTTTTCTTTTTGTGCACCGCGTCGCTTTTGGTGGGTTTGTTATTATAAAACTTGCACTTCTATGCCTAAGTTGTTATTGCTCTAGCACCCTCTGCTGGGCTCTAATTACTTTAGCACTAACGGCTAGTTCCCTGGCGTTGGCCTTGTGCACCGTGTACTGCCACGCTGGGAACAGGAGAGTTATAGACACTCTCCTTACATGTACTGGACACTGGGGCTCTAATTGACATCATATACTCTAACTCACGAGGAAGCTGAAGTTCATGCCTGATATCAATTGAACCTGAAGTACAAAACTATTGGAACAGACATTCCTGCACTCTAGGAGCCTATTTGGTGCTACCCTTATGCTTTGAGCACATGGTCCTATGGCACCAGCAGAATTTAGACAATGACTACTATGTCTTCTTGATTGGGACGCAGTTCATTCTGGAGTTTGTGTGAAGATTGACTTCAAGTTCAGCACTGTGAGCATCTTGAGTTACTAACTTCTACTAGTATTTAAGGACAAGGGTGTCAAAAAGCAGAAGCACCAGATGTGCTAAGTAAAAAGATCAATCTACTTATCCCATCCACTAAACTATTACTAAGAAGGATGTGAAGTAGTTAACACCAACTGTTATCACAGAAGAAGGGCTTCCACTGAGTGCTAACGAGAATATAGAGATTTGGCCAGGGGATCTATGCTGAATGACCATGCCAATTAGTGTGCAGATTCTGATGGATACCATTTTTGGAGTCTACAGTCATGATGTAATCCATGAGAAAAAACCTAGAGTATTACCAGGGTTTTTTAACACAAACTAAGCTGGAGAGTTGAGCATCATCTTGAGAAATATCACAACTCAACCTACCAAAATCAAAAAAGACAAGTTGTTGAACTGACCCAATTAACTAGTTGCCATAAATTGAATCTGTACATGCTGTAGGGGAATTTTTGATTAGCTCAGTTTGAGGATGTGACCCCTAAAAAACAGAAGAAGCTTGACGAGCTGTTGGATGAGTTCAGCGACATCCTTAGTACCGAAACTAATGACTATGGCCTCTGCAAGGGCATGGTCCATAAGATTGGTACATCTTCCATTGTATTGTTTAAATCCAAACCCTAATGCCCCTAAAAGCAGAGTGCATCATTATTACTCAAATGCTGAACCATATAGATAAAGCAGGGATAAACAGATCATCAAAGATTCCATGTGCCTATCTTTTGTCTCTTGTATGCAAAAAGGATGGAACCCATCTAATACTTTGAGACTACAGCTGTTTAACTAAGATAACTGATAAGGACTCTTACCTTCTCCCATGTATTGATGATGTTCTGAAACGTCTGGGTGGCTAAAAGTACTTTTCAGTAAGATCTGGCCAGTGGCTATTGGCAGATGGTGCTCTAACATAAAGATCAGGAGAAGTGCAATCTTATTAGTAGTCAGGAGTTTTTTGAGCCCAAAAGGATAACGCAGGGCTCTTAACGCCCCTTCTACCTTCCAGCGCATTATAAATCGCCTTTTTGGTGATATAAAGCTATCCAGCGTTCTATTATATCTTGGAGACCCTAAAATATTCAGATGAACATTATAAGAGCATCTACAGCACCTCTGAAAGGTCTTTACAAATCTATGAGCATCTAATATGAAGTTAAAATGGAGCAAGTGCACCTTTCTCAAGAGCTAGTTATAGTTCCTTGAGCATGAGATCAGTTCTAGTGAAATAAAGCCTCAAGGTGGGAAAGTTTAAGCAATTGTGGCTATGGAGCCACTCAAAAGCATGAGGGATATCCAAGTTTCCTTGTAATGGCGGGATATTACTGGTAGTCTATCCCTAATTCACAGGCTTAGTGGCACCCATAACATACCTTCTAATTAAGGAAAAGAAGTTTAAATGGGTCCTGAAACAGGAGAAGGCCTTCACGGAGGTAATAGAAAGATTGGTAGAGGCGCCAATCTTGCCCTACCCTGATTTCAACAAACTGTTTCACCTCTATACCAATGCCAGTAATATAGGACTTGGTGCGATACCTGACACAATTAGATGAAGATGGGGTGGATCATTCAATCAAATGCAATTTTAAGGCGTTCAGCAAGGCAGAGTTGAATTACACGATCACTGAACAGGAGTGCCTGGTGGTGATCTGAGCAGTCAAAAACTTCAGACTTTACTTGTATGAGGTACATTTCAATGTAGTTACAGAGCATTCATTTCTTTGCTGGTTTCAGAACATGAGGAATCCTGAAATACGCCTTTACCGCTGGGCAGTGTTACTTCAAGGATATGATTTTGAGATCATACACCAAGCTGAGGACAAACACCTGAACACTGACAGCCTATCACGATTGCCAGTGTTCCACTTACAAGTGCAAGAGAGAGATAAAAACTACAACTTAATTGGGTTACAAGAAGCAGCCTGGCATAACAAAATAGATGAATTCATAAATAATACCGGAAAGGTGTTCCAAAGACACCCAGCGTGTCAATGGAAACCCTTAAAATAAGATCCATAAAAAGTGGTACCCTTTTATTAGGCCCAGTGACTGAATGAAATAGGTGATGGTGGCTCATAAGCACGTGGGCCACAGAAGATTTCAGAAAACGCTGTCATACCTGAAAGTGCAATTCTACTGGGAGTGTATGTCTGATGAAGTGCACCAAGCTTTAGAGTTATGCATACCCTGTGTGAGTTTCTTCACAATGGAGAAGCGCTTTGGATTTATTCCAATCCCACCTATAGCACCATTCACAATATATCAACTGACGTGGTGAAACCTCTACTGACGTCCTCCAGCAGATCAAAGTTCATATTAGTAGTGATCAACCACTTCACTAAGTGGGTTGAGGCCTCCACAGTTAATATGTATACCCCAAACTCCACAGATCGTTTTTTTACAACCAAGTTAACACAAGGCATGGTTGCCCTCAAGTTTTACTTTTAGACAATGGAAAGAATTACATTCAGATGTGAGAAAGTTAATAACCTAGTGGGAATGAAACGGCAGTTACTCACTCCCTGCACACCATCCTTAAAATGGAAGTGTTAATCAAGTCAATGTAATCTTTGGAGGAATTTGAAGAAAATGGCCCTCAACTAAAAATTATAATGGTATCAGTTGCTGCCCTCAGAGTTTTTAGCTTAACAGTTAAGCCACCACCGAGTAATTAAGATGTCTCCTTTAAAAGCCCTGTATGGGCGAGAGCAGCACTGCTGACCCTACTAGCACCAATAATCTCAGTGGATTGAAAGAACCTGCCGCCTGAAAGCTATCAACAGGAGTTAGCTGAAGAACTTATCATAATTCAAACTGATGTTTCAAGAATATTGAGGCGACCATCACATAAAAGTCAATGGGAAAGTCAAAGATAAACTAAGCTACCAGAGTTCATCCTAGGGTACAAAGTTTTTCCCTATCATCTATGGGAATCACAGACAGAGAATTACATGCCATATGGACAGTGACTGCTGCTGTCTTGGCAAAGAAAGGAGCCAAATACTCTATTTGGGATTATGATACTGACATTGTATTTAATAGATTTAATGCTTAGCACCTTAGGTCATTCCACTAGTCTCATCATGGGAGGGAAGTGTCACAGATGATGCTGTAAGTATACCAGCATAACATTCTTTATCTGGTGGAATGAACATAGTTCACCTCCAAACTGGCAGAAGTGCGGGCAATCTACTCACCAAAGATAAGTTGAATGAGCCCCTTTTATAGATTTGAGTAAGGCAAGAAATCTATCCATGATCAGAGTGACATCATGCAGAATATAATTCTACCTGCCACATCAGAAGATTTGCTTAATGAAGATAATGACGTCAACTAAGATTACTATGAAAATTAACCCCTTTTATACCTTTGGGCGGGGCAAAGTAATTTACAACTTACTAATTATGAAGAGATTATTTGACCAAATTATTACAACAGGAACAATTATGGCTCTCATATATGAATATCACAAAAATTCAACTAATTTTAAAGTCTCTAAATCCATAATTCAAGGTGCTTTGAAGGAGTGTCATTGCATAAACAAGATGCCAATGGCGTATTTCCAAATCTGGAATCAAGAAATAACCAAATAAGATGCTAACACTCACACCCAGAAGCAGCGACAAAAGAAAAGTCCCTGGACATCCAGGTTCAGGGGTAATTGGCATGAGAGCAAACTTGCAAGTAAAATTATTAGATAAAATGGACGAAGCATCAAAAATGGCAATCAAACACTGCCTCACTAAGGGATCTTAAAAACCCCAAATTAGATAACCATATTCTCAACTATTAATTGCTTTTTTTAAATATCATTCATTTTATACCTGATTTTTACCATAAGTATAAAGTACTTCGCTTTTTTACTTTGATATAAAACTTTTCACAGAATCTCAGTTTTGCTCTTATATCAATTACCATAGTTTAAGTGAACATATTGCCATTAATCAGTCTGGGATTAGCAATTATGCAGTGTGCATTAACTAGTCTGAGATCTGCTTTTTTAAATAGGACACTCTATATTACGGATACCCTGGAGTTGAGCTGCCAAGTAAGAGGTTGTATATGACTTCCATTGAGTCCTGAGGGCCAACATATAATAAACATGTCAAAGAGTGTCAGTAAGAGATATTCCATGGGTGCAAACAGTATACCAAAGAAATTGATTCTACTACGTGTAACATCTAATGAGAATTTCTCTATGAGGATGATTGTGATCTCAGCAAAGGTTGTCTAGTGCCTAATCTGCGCGGAGTCACTCCCTGAGAAGTGAGTCAGCCTCACATGTTAAGCAAGCTGAGGTTGGCGAGCTGACTGAAAATATGATTTTCTTTTAATGTTACAATCCAGTAGATGTATAGTCTAATTTATTGTGGCAAAACTGATCCATTGACAACAAACCAAGCCAATTATCTTGATACATATTTACATAACATCTAAGATTATTTCTAGCACCTGGTTAGACTTTTTAAGTCTGTCCATTCATCTGATGGTGATAGGAAGTAGATAAGAATCTCTTAATTTCCAGATCTCTTCAAGCTTTTCTTCCAAAAATTTGATGTAAATTGTGTCCTCTATTATAGAAACTCAGTGGGAACTCCATGGTGATTGAACAAATGCTTTATAAACAATATTCTGTTTTCTTATCCATGACCTTTTGTTTTTTTGGGAATAACATGAGACATCTCTTTGACCTAAAAAACAATACTACCAACATTTTATAGTAACCCTGAGATTGAGGAAGTTCTACTATGAGGTCCAAATCAACTTACTCTCAGTGACCCTGCATAATTGACAACGGCTTTAACTTTCCTCTGGTTTACCCCTATGAGATTTGGTTTGGCCACAAATTTTCAAAGCCATCCAGGTAATTTTACTATACCTTCAATTAAACTTGGCCAAATGAAGGTACACTTAACTAGTGACATCTTCTTAATATGCCCTGGATGAACAGTCCTTCTTAAGTCGTGGTCTTCATGGATGATTTATAACTATTGTGGACCTTTGGGCACAAAAACACACGCCTTCCAATAGACCAAATAACCCTTCAGGGAGTATCTTTTTTATATCATTCTCTTATAATTTTCTTGGCAGTTCATTCTTCATAACCTGAAAAAACTGATCAGCATCTTGGACTTTATTTTTTAGCACTAGTGGTGCCCAACCTAAAAGGGGGAGCCGCCAAGCATCTTTATTTTCAAATGGGACAAAAAAAAGAGATTAATATATAAAAAAATCCTAATATAGCCCCTAGGTTATCAGCCTAGGAAGCTATATCAGAAGGCGAGGAAGCTTTGGGGAAACTTTTGTCCAGGCCCGCTTTAGCTGGAAGACCATGGCGGACAACATAGGGTTAGGGGCATCAGCGACATGGGTCATGAGGAGGTATAGCTGCAGGTTTTCTTCGTTCATGAGGCCAGCAGTATCCATCGCCTCAACATATTGAGCAAGTTGATTCTCAGCAAAAGTGATGAGAGCCAGCACACAAGTGAAAGACTTGATGTGCTGGCGGCTTTGGGAATAGTTGGGGTCAAAAAGAGAGGTTTTTGCCGCATTGATGCAAGTGTGGCTCACACCAAAAGTGAGCTCCTAAATCTCATATTTTTGCATCTTCCTCAAAATCATTGGGAAAATTGGGGATAGGAATACCCTCAACCAGGGGTTCCATCGCCCCATGGAGTTGCTGGCATAGTAGGGTGCTGGCAGGAGCAGCAGCGGCTTCAATTGCCATTTTATTTATAGTTTATAAACTTGAAAACCGTTTTTAGGGCGAAAATGGCAGGGGAATGAATTGGGAGGATTGACAAAGAATTCCTCCAAAGCAAAATCAGGCTTAACATTCTAAGGCCAAATAAATCATCAATCCATTTGAGCGCTTTGGATGAATTTAAATCGGCTAGTGCTTGCCCAGCCACTGTAGTTGGCAGATTGGAAGCACCTGATTGGCTGCAAGCTGTTGACCATGGCAGCTCAGCTGAAACTGTTTCAGCCATTGGCTCAGGGTGCCATAGATTGACTGAATTTTTAAAATTTTTAAAGTTTTGATTGGCTGCAGCTTTGGAAGCCATGCCAGAATTTGCTGAGGTTGGAGGTGGGATGATCACACCTCAATTGAAAAATTGGGTCGAGGCAGCCACTGGGGCGGCGCCAGAGGGGGAACAGCAGAAGCGGCAGAAGCAGAAGCCATAGGGCACTTATGATTCAAGTAATTGAGCTTGAAACACAAGGGGCAGATGGCGCAGCCATTTTTGAAGCATGACCAAAAAGGATGATCAGGGGTGGACCTGATCACAGTGCGGGGGGAATTGCAAGGTGAGTGTCATGATGAAATGGGCGGATCATCACAAAGGCACAAGGGCCTGCCAGATGATCCTCCCCATGGGGCACCACGAACTGCAACACAGGGTCTACGCCATAAATGGCCAAACCCTCCATGAGCTCATGGCAGAGGCGTTTTGGGGAAAGGAAGGAGGGCAACCTGGTATTCAATCTCTTTCTGCTAAGCATCACTTTTCGAAAATCAATTCAGCCTGAAATTTAGCTCCACTAAAGAGATTTACGAAAACTATTAGCAAATATGGCGGGAAACCCCGCAAAAGAACCCGCAGGCTATGCCAAACGAGCCAGCACCACCCCCAAACGAAGCAACCCTCGGTTACCCACCTCAGGGTCAACCAGAATCACCCGCTCTCAAGCAGCAGCCATGAAAGCAGGCACCACCCCCCAACCTGGAGCTACTCCAACTAGCGCCAGTTCACCTGATCGCACTTCTGCAACCTGCACGCCTAACAGCTCTGTGTGTGCTGCCTCCCACCAACCCGCTGGGCCCCTCCAACCAAGGAGGCCATCACCCACGCTGTTTTAATGGCGTCTGCTCAGTTGAATGCAACTCAGCCCATCCAGGCATTCACCTCCCCCATTGTGTCAGCTAATTTAGCCCCATCTATTATTGCTGATGCCGTGTTTCTGGCTCCCTCCATGAGGGGCGATACCCAGCTACCTGGCCCCCAAATCCTCAGATGTAAGGTTGGATTAGCCGCACATTCTGGTTCACTAAGCACCAAATTGGGACAATCTACTCTTCCCAATGAGGATTCAAATGGTTCGGATTTTGGAACTTCACACCAGTTCCAATCTCACCCGTCCCATTTAAACCCCGTAATTGGCACTTCTCAAGTCGGCACTTTATCGCAATATGCTGAAAACGACCAATTCACTAATCAGCCAATGAGTTTTGCCCACGAAATCACAGCAAACACTCGGGCTGAATTTACCCAAATAGATTGGGATGGTGATGAAACATCTCCCTCCTCCCAATTGGCTGGAGTTAATTCCAATCTGGATGGGACTCCCCAATTTAGCGAGGCCCAACAATCACCTGGCCCCCAAACCCTCGGATGTAAGGTTGGATTAGCCGCACATTCTGGTTCACTAAGCACCAAATTGGGACAATCTACTCTTCCCAATGGGGATTTAAATGGTTCAGATTTTGGAACTTCACACCAGTTCCAATCTCACCCGTCCCATTTAAACCCCATAATCGGCACTTCTCAAGTCGGCACTTTATCTCAATATGCTGAAAACGACCAATTCACCAATCAGCCAGTGAGTTTTGCCCACGAAATCACAGCAAATACTCGGGCTGAATTTACCCAAATAGATTGGGATGGTGATGAAACATCTCCCTCCTCCCAACTGGCTGGAGTTAATTCCAATCTGGATGGGCCTCCCAATTTAGCGAGGCCCAACAAACCGCCCCTCAATTTAATATGATGCCAGCAACTGCTGTAACATTCCAGAAACAAGGGAACTCCGCAAACTTGTCCAAACCACCAGCTCACACTCAACCTGCAATTGCAGCCCAAAACAAACACAAACGCACCAAAGGAGCCACTGGGGCGTGGCAAAAACCTCTGGCACCAACGCTACCCAAAGCAGATCCCCGTGAAGTGGCGTTTATTGCCGATGTTAAGAAGAAATGGGCCGAAACTAGAGCGCAAAAAGCTCTACCTCGCTCAACCCTCTCCCACGCAATTCGCCTTTATTATGGGCATAACCCTGTTGAATTCTATACAGAGGATTACTTCTTATACTTTGCAGCGATTGCGGAGACATTCCCTATTAACACCACCATCCATGAATCAGTGGAGGGCCACTACATCGATGTGGGATTCACTGAAGCTGCCCTTGCTGACCATGCTGCCACCCTCCAGGTCATTATTCCACGCGGATCTCTTCGCATCTCCCGCACACGCTCTCACCTGGAGAAAATTTCATGGGTTACTTTTTCCAACCTACCAACGACTGTTGATCCTGAGTCTCTTAAACTGGCACTCCATCGTGGTTTAATGGAGTTTGGGTCTGTTCTTTCAGTGGACTTTAGCGTCCCCTCTTACTATGCTCCCACTCAAAGACTCGCACTGCTAGGGCGTCATTCATCCCCTCCCCCACTGTATCCCGTAACATTGAGGTTATTCCTCGTGTGGCGGTAGTTGGGGCATGCCCTGAGATCTTTTTGTCGACCCTGATCAGGCGCGCCCCCGGTGTTCATGGTGTAACGCCCTTGGACACTTGTATAGTGGCTGCACAGCTCGAAAACAAGCCCTCTTAGCCACCACCCAGGGGCCTAAACCAGGCCAAAAACGATCCCACATGGCTGCAGCAGCAATTCCACAACCCACACAATGGGTTCCTGTTCAAGACCTGTCCCCTGAGGCCTTACGCCTAGCAGTTGAAACAGCTAACCCCACTATTGGTGTGGGATACCTTCACGCTCATGCCCCCCTTCCAATGGGCACCCCCTCCAATCTCCCAGAGTCAACTCCCTCTCTCACCAAGCGCAAGGCATCTCCCACAGGGTGCCCCTCGTCAGCCACCCCCACTCAGGGCTCCGCGGAACCCCCACCAACCTCCACCAGCGATTTATCGCATCAACCCTCAGCTCCCAATGGAGCTATGCCCACCAGCATGGACTGGCAACTCGCGGCCTGCAGTAGAAGTGCCACCTCAAAGAGTCCTACCCCAACCCCACAGTCCATTTCGCGCGGATCCTTTGCAGTGTTGGAGGAAGTGAATATGGACTCAGACTCATCAAATGGGGACACCGCGGAGGTCACCATTGAGCACCCTCAGGTCCTTCCCCTGCAACGGAGCGGGGGCAGCATCCTAGGCTGGCTTACTGGGTCCTCCGCCCCCCACCCTCTCCTTCCCCTCAGAACCCTCGACGCTCCTCACGGATTGCAGCTAATAGTCAAGCTAAAGGACTCAAAACTAGCCGCCTCACAGCAGCAGGTTTAAGCGCTGGCAACCCCCCAGGACATGGAGGGGAACAGCTATGAGTCCCCATGGCAGCACCCTGGCCCTGCAATCCATCAACGCAAATGGGTTGCGGGACTTTAAGCGGAGAGCCCGCCTCCTCCGAAACTTCAGGTCAGCACAAATTGACATCGCTGCTGTCCAGGAGCCCCATATCCTCCCCCACGAACAATCTGCATGGAATGAACAGTTTGGAGGCAACTCCTTCTGGACAAACCATGCCGCCCTTATTGTTTTGAATCCCCGGGTTAAAACCCATTCTTTTTCACAATATCTAGGTGGCCGCCTCATACTGGCCAAACTCACCACTCCTGACTTCTCCTTCTTCGCTGCAAGCATCTACCTGCCTAATGCAGGTCAGGAGCAAAATCGGCTCTTGGAAGAGCTCCTCCAACTCAATCTCCCACGGAATACAGTTCTCTTAGGAGATTTCAACACAACCATAAGTCGCGTCCGTGACTCTTACCCCCTGCAGCAAAGGAACGCCCTGGATCAAGTCGCCTCCAGGATTTCCTTCGCCTGAGTGGCTTTATAGATGCGCTTCCACCCTCCGCGTCTGGCCTAGGTTGCATGACTAGGATCCAGTATGATGGAGGAGCTTTCCAGTCAGCGTCACGCATAGATATGGCACTGATTGGCCCCCTGCTAATTGGCCGCGTCTCCTCTCCCATCTCTCGTGACAACCATCTGAGTGATCACAGGTCACTCACCGTTGTCCTCACCACCACACTTAGACCGTCGCGTAGGTTCTGGCCTAGGGTTGCCCCAGCTCTTCTCAACAACCCCTTCACTAAGGAGAAGCTGTCTATGACCATCCGAGAGACTCTCACCTCCCCCCACCCCACCTGCTTGACCACAAGGCTAGATGGGCGGTGACCAAGGAGGGCATCACCCGCGTTGCTTACAACTGTGCCAAAGCCCAGATGACTGCAGCTCGCGCCAGAGTCAAAAGGGCGGAAGCCAGAATCAGACATCTAGAGCGAAACTGCCAGCCTTCGCCCTCTCCCAGATGGTTGGAAGACTGGGAAGCGGCGCAGGAAGCACTCCGCTTGGAGCTCACACTGCAGGAAGAACGGGCAGCAAACTTTACAACATCTCGTTACTATGCTCAATGGGAACGCCCCACCCGCTTCTTCTTTCAGAAACAGAAAGCCCGGTCAACAGCGCAGGATATTACTGCACTGAAAATTGGCACTACAACCACTTCAGATAAGGAGAAAATCACGCAGGAACTACACCGCTTCTACTCCAGCCTCTTCCATGCCACCCAGGTGGACCCATCGGACATCCAAGACTTCCTGTGGCGGGCTCCAGAGCCGCCCATTGACCCACGGGCTGATGAGGCTCTACTGGCGCCTATTTCCATCCAGGAGGTGATGGAAACCCTTCTGAAATCCCCACGGCTTAAAGCCCCAGGCCCAGATGGAATACCCTTTGAGGTGTACCTTCTGGAACCTGCAGTGATAGCCAGAACCCTCCGCGACCTCTTCGCTGCACTCTTGGTGAATGGCGAGGTCCTCCCCGACTCCAGAGGCTCAATCACGACCCTCATTCACAAGAAGTCAGACCGTGAGAACCTGGCGAACTGGCGCCCCATAGCGTTGATCAACACAGACCACAAGCTCTTCACGAAGCTTCTGGCCAACCGCATCACCAAATGGGTGTCACCTCGCCTCTCCCCATCCCAGTACGGTTTTATTCCGGGGAGGTCGTTATGGGACAACTATAATGACCTTCACGTGACTTTGACTGCTAACTCTCGTAAGGTGAATGGCTTTGTGGCTCTTCTGGATATGGAGAAAGCATATGATCGGGTAGCCTGGAAGTATATTGATGCTTCCCTGGCCCGCTTCCATCTCCCACCCGCAGCTAGGCGCTGGATATCATCGCTCTATGACCAGCTCCACACCAGAGTTCTGGCGCCAATGGGTTTTACAGTGGCAGTACCAGTTGGACAAGGTCTCCGGCAAGGGGACCCCCTGAGCCCTATCCTTTTTAACATCACCCTTGACCCCCTCTTGGCCTCCTTACAGGACAAGCTAACAGGGATTCTGGTCCCAGGTAAAGCCCCCACACGCACCATGGCATTTGCAGATGACACTGCCATTGCATTTGGCTGCCCTGGGGATGTTGCCCTCGCTGCTGTGACCATTGAGAGGTACACCAAGGCGTCCAACGCCATGGTCAACACCTCCAAGACAACAGTTGTACAGGTCGGCTCCCCCACCTTCCCCCCACCATTTGGTATTGAACCTGAGCGCGGTACCTTCCGTCACCTGGGCGTTCTCACCAACCAACAAGGAGTTGCGCTAAAAGACAATGAGGACTTGCTCCTTGCAGCAGTTAACTCCAGGATTGCCAGCTGGAACCGGCGGCACATCACCCCCCAGGGTCGAGCTCTGATGGCCAATGTGTTCCTCCTCTCCAAAGTCTGGTTCCTAGCGCACGTCTGCCCATTCACAGATGCCTTTTATACGCGGCTCAATGTACTCCTCCGCTGTTGGATCTGGGGCTCAAACCATCCACCAATAGCCCTCTCAACCATTGCCCGACCCTGTAATGAAGGGGGCCTAGGGCTTCTGGACACGCGATCCCACGCCACCACAATCTTCCTGAAGTTCCTATGGCCGATTGTCTGCTGGGACGCGACCCCCATGCCCCAATGGGCGCCCGCCCTCCGCCAGTCAGTGTCAGCAGCTCTGGGTCTTCCTAGAGCATCTCTGACCTCATTAGGGAGTGGCTCACAAACCACCCAGGCCATCGCCTAAAACCATCCTCATCCCCCTACTGGAACCAGGCTCTCCTTGCCCTGAAACGAGTAGGCGCGCGGATCCACCATGCCTTCCCATACAGAAGGGAAGGCCCTGGCCTCAGCCCACGTCGCCATGCAATTGTGCACAATGGACAAGTTGTCACAACTCGCCTCAACCCCCAAGATCGTCCTCCCATCCGCCCAAGACTCCTTGAGCTCCTCCCTCCCTCCGTGAGATTTGACCTTAAGGAATTGTGGAAGGACGTCTATCACCCCATCCTGTCAGCAAAGGTGTCCAACACCTTATGGAGAGTGCTCCACTGTTCATACAGGACAGGGGACCGGACTGGCCCTACCTTCCAGCACCGAAGCTGCCCCCGCTGTGTGGAGCCTATTGACTCCCACCTCCATCGTTTTTTCACCTGTCCAGGTGTCGCCGCATTTTGGCCAAAGGCCCGCGCGCTCCTCCATGCTCAGCCCTGGTCTGGACACCCTGTGCAAGACCTCATGTTTGAGCAGACATTGCCTGGTTGCCACCGACCCCTCCGTGTCCTCGCCTATGCCACAGCCATCTGGACCATCCATAACTCCTTCCTTCGTGCTGCCTTTGACCAGCAGGTGTGGACCCTTCCACACATGATCACCCACTTTCAGGTACACTTTGAGATGGCCCTGAAGGTCTGCACTATGTCGCCAACCCTCCCCCGCTCAGTTGTCACTGCAGCACGGCTCTGGCGCGCAAAATGCCTCCTCCCTCCCTTTCTCGATGCCTCCTCCCTCCCCTTCCCTCGCCTCAGGCTCTTAGAGCCCAGGCGTAATTCAATAAACATCGATGAATCCCCCCTTGGGTTGGGACCATCTAGTACTAAAAATAGAGGGCAACCTGGTGAACTGGACCACCAAAGTGGCCTCATCTGGGAGTTGGTGCAAAAGGTGGGCAAAGGAATTTTTTATAAATTAATTGCAGCTTGGCTGCTGCCACTGTATCAGCTTCAGAGTGGAAGCTAAGATCAAAGTACCACTTAAGGGGGTAGAAGTTGATAGAGGTGGCAGGTTTGAAAACTTCCATGGCCATCTCAATGATGGCCACACTTGCGTATGGGAAATATTTCCATATTTGACCCAGAGACCAGAACAAAAATTGCTCCATGGGAGCACCAAAGGCCTCTAGAGCACTGCCTGAGAGCTTTTGAGGTGGTGGGCCAAGTCCTGAGGGGGACATAACGCCTGATAACGTTGGGAGGGCTAGAAGAGCCAGCCTGGTTGCGCTTCAGCGCCCAGCTGAAAGATGCCAGATGGCGGTGCACCACCACCTCAGGCTGGGGCAGCAGGCATCAATTGCATCAACATGGGTAAGCTTTAGCTCAATTGAGTGGTCATGTTTTGTATTTTTTTGAAAATCTGAATTTGGCTTCAATTTAGGTATTGAAGAAAAAGAAAGATCAGCATCTTGGACTTTATTTATTGCACCCCTTTACCTACTAGCACTAGGTGAGGAATTTTCTTCATAGATTCATTTGTTTATAATAGCACTTATATACTATACATAGTGATTTCCACTTTTGTTGGCACTATATCTGTTCATCATCTTAATATTTGGAGCCAGATTAACCTTCCAAGATTTATAGCCGATTTTCAGATCATATTTTCCAGAGTTAGGGCCCATCTAGCTTGCCATTGAATTAATTCCCATGGGGTGAAAAGATATGTCAAATCTATGATTGTCATATCTTAATGTGGTACTTTGGTATATAAAGGTATTAGCGCCAGTGCTTCAGAGTATGAACAATCTCCAGAAATTCTGACATAGATGGTGTAGTTGCACTCAGGCAAAATAAAGTTCTTGGAACATTAGGCTACAGGATGCAGCCTAATATATTCTTTCTCCTGCAACAAAACTCCCCAAATTCTAAAAAGAGTCGTCAGTTTTAACCACAAAGGTCCTATCAAAGATGAGGATGCGTGGCGGCTCCCCCTCTTAGGTTGGGCACCACTAGTGCTTAAGAAGGTTCCATCAAAGATGAGGAAGTTAGGATGTGAGCAGAAATAAATGTAGTTCTTATCTATAAAATAGATTTTTTGTCACAGAGGCCACTTGAAAGGTAAAGCTTCATAAGTGAGCTAAATCAAAGGCAACGCAATCTCAGAAAAGTTTAAATAAATTCCCTACAAAAGTTGGTTAATACCAGAAAACTGAAAACATATTATCAGCTAGTAGGTGTAGGCCAAGACGTGATAGAATCCAACTTTCTTGGTGACATACATAAACCATTATTGCCTAAAGCATAGCCTTAGAACTCAATTCCATCTTGGACAAATTCACATTTGGACAGCTTCATATGCAATTTGTATCCTCAAAACTCTCAAAAAACTTCTTTGTGCTATAAATGTTCCTCTTGTGTTTCACTATTAATTAAAATGTCATTATGATTATCCATGCAAAATTGATCCATGTAATTTCATGAATGTGTTAATTTCTTTCTAGAATGTGCTAGGAGCATTGAACAGCAAAAATGGCATGATTAGGCATTCAGAGAGGCTATGAAGTTTTTTATTTGCTGTTACCATTCATTGAATGACTTTTAAAGAACTGATTAAATGCATATCTAATATATATAAAAAATAGTACCAACAGACAACTGGTCAGTAAGGTAATCTGCAAGTGGCGAGGGTAAATAATATTCACCATAACATTACTTGACTTTTGGTAATTCACTTAAGGCCGCTGGCACCCAATAATCTTGGCAAATAAAAGTAATGTGGATGAACTGGGGGGACTTGACACACAAATGAGTTCTTTATCTAACATATCATTTAGGTCTTTATGCAAAGCCACTTTTCTATCTGGTTACAGCCATAAATTTCCATGTGAGGGCTGATTCCAATCCATAAGATCAATGGTGTGTTTAAGGGGTCTATAGCTTGACAAAAGCTAATCCTCCTCCTCAATAAACACTCCAGCTCAGTGGCAGAGGTATTTTGAAATCTCTCCTTTAATGTCATCAAAAATTATTTGGGCACCACTACTGCAGCCAACTAGGAAATTCTATATCCCATCATTTGTTGATCTTTTTTAGTAACATATTTAAAAATTTAAAAATATTGGGTAAACAAAAACACTAACACTCACAGTTGCTCTGCTTCACCCAATTAATATTAAAACTTTTGGCTCCTACTACCACCGCATGGGGTGGATTGTTCTGCTGCCCCTCAATATTTTTCAGCTTCCCTCAAAGCGCACCCAGGTGGGCTCAGCTAGCCCTCCCATACACCTGGTCAATTTGGACCACTTCAGGACCTAGCCCTCTATGTTGCATGCCTCCAGGATGTGCCTTGCAGCCCCTAGGGCTCTCCCAAAGCACATTTATTTTGGCCTTTGGGTCAAACATGGGATTCTCTTCTCCTATGAGGATGCAGAAATTATCAAACTGGCCCAGCGGTAGGGACGCTTGTGGGCTTTATTGACTTCCGCCCCTTTAAGGGGTCTTTCAACCTAAATCTCTCCTGAAAAGATGACGCTGAAATAGTGGCAACAGTAATGCTAGGTTATAAAAACATACAAATTCCTACACGTGCACTTGAGTGCTGGCAGACTCAAATCATGTGGTCCAGATAATAGGTTTTTCAATCACCATCCCCACTATACTTCACCAGGAGCTCCTGGAAGATTTAATAGCCTACGTCTCAGACCCTATTTTTGCAGTTCATGATCTCAAACTGGGACAGTTGCTTACTAGGGCATCACACTTTTGCATCAATGCACTTATATAACAACAAAATTCCCCTTAAGATATCTCCTCATGCCGCTATACATTCAGCACCTGACTACCCTTTCTGGCCCATATGAAAGGTGGGTGGTTTGCCCAACATGCTTTGGCCAAACTACTGAGGGATAACTTTACCTCCCAAGCCGCCACTGCGACCATGGCAGGCCACCAATTCAGACAATGCAACACATATGCAGTAAATTTTGCTGCATGATATCAATTTACCACCTTCTTCTCCTAAAATGTTTACAGAAACATGGGAGTGCCAGCCTATCATGTTGCTTACATAAAGTGGATCCAAACAAACTTTCTTCACCCCAAAAGCGATCCTCTGCTCCAGCCACTTGGTATGGCTTAGACAACCTTTTGAAACACCAATGCCCAGGCCTAATCACCCAATCCCATCTATATACAAATATCCCAATTCGGGTTAATCATAAATCCATGAGCATATTTAGATGAAGTGACCAAATTGGGAGAACTTGTCTTAATTCATCTGAAACAATTGATTTTAGACCATTAAAAACCAAGATTTAAAAAATAAAATTTCTAAACTAGCCACTGTGTGCTAAAGCCATATGTCGCCTCATATCAAAACAACCATATCCTTGCAATAATGGTGGTATCCTCACTTAAATGCTGCCCACTCTGCATTGCAGTTGCAAAATACAAGGCCATAATGGCAGATGTTATGCCCCTTCCCAACTTTTCACCCAACTTACCCACTGTTTCCAAGAGCAAAATCATCACGCATCACACCAAGGCAACCATAATGAAATGTACCATTACTATGGCAGCAAAATCTAACCCCAAATCCAAAGTAACATGCTCTAGTCTTGCTGCCTTTGCTTCCCTTCCTAATATATGCATCTAGGAGGAACACAACTTATATGAAATGCTTAGATTTGTTGTTTGTTTCCATGCTAATCTAAGACAACTTGTCATATGATGAGTTCAAAATTCACCCCATTGAAACCCCTAATTCACTGTTCTCCACCATGATTTTGTGTTCTGTGAGATCTTGGCCTCCAAGGAGGTGCCCAATTCCCCTCCTCCTCCATGGTTGGATAGTCATTTTACCAATTCCAACCTGGTTGGAGGATTCTGATTTTATTTCCAATTTTCATTGCCTCCTCATATTCAAGTGTGTTGCTTCAGTCGCATACTCTCAAATAAACTACATTCCCTCATTGGACATTCCACAATTCTATCGCCCACCTTAAATGTGACAAAGTTAGGCCTGAAATCATACTGGAGATTCATTTGGCTCATTCATGAAAACTTTAAAATCATTAGCAGTTGAGTATTCTTCATCAACTAAAATTCCAACTCATGTTTCACACAGCAATCTTTATACTAATGAGAATGTACAACAGTAAGCCCTTAGCTTCTTTCCATTACCCAGGGTTACTTTCATATGCAACTTTTAGGTGCGTAACCCCAACTTGTGGACCTTCTTTCTCGTAACTAACATTTTGGATGTAACAATTCAAGTCAAAGCAGTAAATTTGATAATCACACAGGAGGATGAGCTCAAACAATAGAACAAAATTAACTGGGCAAAAGCAGTTATGGGTAATTCACCATAGGCCCGTTGAAGAAGGGCAAAAAACGCCCTGGAGTCGGGCTTAGAGACATGGATGCAAAAAACCACAGACTCTGACACCGTTGGACCCGTGGAATTTACCACAAAACAAAACATATACCCTGAGATACAATACTCACCACCCATGTCGCCAGTGGAGAATGGGCTTTGCCTCTACCTAGGGGTAGAATAGCACGCCTTGTAGGAATAAGTGGGTGAGGCACAGACCTCACTATTCCCCGAGCATTGTACTTAACAACTAAACAATCTACCATGATGGATCAATACCATATTTGAAAATGAAGATGATTCAGACACCACTGCAAAAGTCTTCATTATTATCAACCTCCCAAAAGGAAAAAATGTTGTGCGCACAATTTACACCAGATGGAACAAAGAAAAGACTTGTTCATCTCATTCAACTAACTGCCAACCAACCTCCCTCAAAAGGTAATTGAGGAGGAACTTCATACTGGACTGGCAAGCTATGAGGAAAAAAACAATCCCAAGATGCGCAGTTTCACCTGATGCTGAACCTGCGCATGGGCAAAGCAATCGCCATAGTCAACCCACTCCTCAAGGTAAATGAGGACCTTACAAAAATCCTTTGCACAGCAGTTTTCAACCTCCTCAATGGAGGTTTCAAAAGTTTTTACATTATGCCAGGAAGCGCAATTCCATCTGTAACCACTGCAGCGCGCTTTATCACAAAATCCATGCATGCCCAATCAAGGAGAGCCTAATGGCACCCAATTTCTGTAAAACATAATGGATGAAGACAGCAAAGAATTTACCAAAATAATTGACGCTAAACATGCCTTCCTTGGGGGGACGGCCAATAAATGATAATAGACTTGGTATCCCCCAAGGTGTGCAAGATGGTGAAAAAGGCCCAAAAATGAGAAGCAGCTAAGGCAGCAGAATTTGTGGCCTCCTCCCACCTCCCAACTAAATCTAAGAGGACATGGAGGAAATCGCTCATGCTAATCAATGTGATCACGTGACCCAAGAAAAGATAATTCCTGTAGTTCTGCCAAAAATTCAAATATCTCTGGCAGCCCCAAATTTCTCTGAACAATTTGGATCCACTGTAAGTGAAAAATCTGGACCCATTCACCCAGGGGCCAACTCTGCAACCCAAGAGAGTAATGCATACACCAATATGAAACATAATGAATTAGTAGTGGAATAAAGAAAATTATACTTACCCACCAATAAGACCTGTGCAAAATCAACAAAGGAAAAAGGCTTTCGTAGCCACACATGTGATAATGGCCCATCACCTGGAGCCAATATTAAAAATGGTGAGAAGGGATAGAGCTGAATGGCCCACCCAACCACTCCTGAGGTGCCGCGAGTACCTCAGTAACCATAGGGACGCTATACATCTCAGGATCCAAAGCTCAATTGGCCCAAGCCAAGAAACTGGACTTCCTGCAGAACTCCCTGTAGACATATTGGACATCCAAGAATACAACTGTCTATAGGGGGAAAAATCTGGTCAGCCAGGATTTTACTTACACAATCAGTTTGGATAAACCAATGTTGTGTGTGTTATAAATTTGGCGGTATTCTGAAGATACGCCAAAGGGTTTTTGCACAGGGTTCAGCCCACTGAGCAATAGGACCAACAATATGATGATTATCATCCATGAAACAAAAGAATAAAATTTTAATAAATATGGAGCACTTTCTTATCACAACACTCTTTTATTCAAATATAATAAATACAGCGGATCCTCAATGTTCCGCTCACTATAAACTACTAATGACCTCCACTATCAATCATCCCATTTTGCCTATATCTCAGTGACTTTGAATGATACCATTTCCTCCGCTTAGGTAATTCAGTTCACCGTATCTCATTGGTTCCAGAAATTCTTCATTCATTTAATTCATGATCATTTAATTTGAGGCAATTTACTATTATTCATCATACATCAATATCTCCAAATTGCCTTATATGGAAGCAATCCAATAACCATCCATTATACTTTGATATTGCGTGATCTCTTTCTGCTAAGCATCAAATTTCGAAAATCAATTCAGCCTGAAATTTAGCTCCACTAAAGAGATATACGAAAACTATTAGCAAATATGGCGGAAAACCCCGCAAAAGAACCCGCAGGCTATGCCAAACGAGCCAGCACCACCTCCAAACGAAGCAACCCTCGGTTACCCACCTCAGGGTCAACCATAATCACCCGCTCTCAAGCAGCAGCCATGAAAGCAGGCACCACCCCCCAACCTGGAGCTACTCCAACTAGCGCCAGTTCACCTGATCGCACTTCTGCAACCTGCACGCCTAACAGCTCTGTGTGCGCTGCCTCCCACCAACCCGCTGGGCCCCCTCCAACCAAGGAGACCATCACCCACGCTGTTTTAATGGCGTCTGCTCAGTTGAATGCAACTCAGCCCATCCAGACATTCACCTCCCCCATTGTGTCAGCTAATTCAGCCCCATCTATTATTGCTGACGCCGTGTTTCTGGCTCCCTCCGTGAGGGGCGATACCCAGCTACCTGGCCCCCAAATCCTCAGATGTAAGGTTGGATTAGCCGCACATTCTGGTTCACTAAGCACCAAATTGGGACAATCTACTCTTCCCATTGAGGATTCAAATGGTTCGGATTTTGGAACTTCACACCAGTTCCAATCTCACCCGTCCCATTTAAACCACATAATCAGCACTTCTCAAGTCGGCACTTTATCTCAATATGCTGAAAACGACCAATTCACCAATCAGCCAATGAGTTTTGCCCACGAAATCACAGCAAACACTCGGGCTGAATTTACCCAAATAGATTGGGATGGTGATGAAACATCTCCCTCCTCCCAATTGGCTTGAGTTAATTCCAATCTGGATGGGACTCCCCAATTTAGCGAGGCCCAACAATCACCTGGCCCCCAAACCCTCGGATGTAAGGTTGGATTAGCCGCACATTCTGGTTCACTAAGCACCAAATTGGGACAATCTACTCTTCCCAATGGGGATTTAGATGGTTCAGATTTTGGAACTTCACACCAGTTCCAATCTCACCCGTCCCATTTAAACCCCATAATCGGCACTTCTCAAGTCAGCACTTTATCTCAATATGCTGAAAACGACCAATTCACCAATCAGCCAGTGAGTTTTGCCCACGAAATCACAGCAAATACTCGGGCTGAATTTACCCAAATAGTTTGGGATGGTGATAAAACATCTCCCTCCTCCCAACTGGCTGGAGTTAATTCCAATCTGGATGGGCCTCCCCAATTTAGCGAGGCCCAACAAACCGCCCCTCAATTTAATATGATGCCAGCAACTGCTGTAACATTCCAGAAACAAGGGAACTCCGCAAACTTGTCCAAACCACCAGCTCACACTCAACCTGCAATTGCAGCCCAAAGCAAACACAAACGTACCAAAGGAGCCACTGGGGCGTGGCAAAAACCTCTGGCACCAACGCTGCCCAAAGCTGATCCCCGTGAAGTGGCGTTTATTGCTGATGTTAAGAAGAAATGGGCCGAAACTAGAGCGCAAAAAGCTCTACTCGCTCAACCCTCTCCCACGCAATTCGCCTTTATTATGGGCATAACCCTGTTGAATTCTATACAGAGGATTACTTCTCATACTTTGCAGCGATTGCGGAGACATTCCCTATTAACACCACCATCCATGAATCAGTGGAGGGCCACTACATCGATGTGGGCTTCACTGAAGCTGCCCTTGCTGACCATGCTGCCACCCTCCAGGTCATTATTCCACGCGGATCTCTTCGCATCTCCCGCACACGCTCTCACCTGGAGAAAATTTCATGGGTTACTTTTTCCAACCTACCAATGACTGTTGATCCTGAGTCTCTTAAACTGGCACTCCATCGTGGTTTAATGGAGTTTGGGTCTGTTCTTTCAGTGGACTTTAGCGTCCCCTCTTACTATGCTCCCACTCAAAGAGCTCGCACTGCTAGGGCTTCGTTCATCCCCTCCCCCAATGTATCCCGCAACATTGAGGTTATTCCTCGTGTGGCGGTAGTTGGGGCATGCCCTGAGATCTTCTTTGTTGACCCTGATCAGGCGCGCCCCCGGTGTTCATGGTGTAACGCCCTTGGACACTTGTATAGTGGCTGCACAGCTCGAAAACAAGCCCTCTTAGCCACCACCCAGGGGCCTAAACCAGGCCAAAAACGATCCCACGTGGCTGCAGCAGCAATTCCACAACCCACACAATGGGTTCCCGTTCAAGACCTGTCCCCTGAGGCCTTACGCCTAGCAGTTGAAACAGCTAACCCCACTATTGGTATGGGATACCTTCGCGCTCATGCCCCCCTTCCAATGGGCACCCCCTCCAATCTCCCAGAGTCAACTCCCTCTCTCACCAAGCGCAAGGCATCTCCCACAGGGTGCCCCTCGTCAGCCACCCCCACTCAGGGCTCCGCGGAACCCCCACCAACCTCCACCAGCGATTTATCGCATCAACCCTCAGCTCCCAATGGAGCTATGCCCACCAGCATGGACTGGCAACTCGCGGCCTGCGGTAGAAGTGCCACCTCAAAGAGTCCTACCCCAACCCCACAGTCCATTTCCCGCGGATCCTTTGCAGTGTTGGAGGAAGTGAATATGGACTCAGACTCATCAAATGGGGACACCGCGGAGGTCACCATTGAGCACCCTCAGGTCCTTCCCCTGCAACGGAGCGGGGGCAGCATCCTAGGCTGGCTTACTGGGTCCTCCGCCCCCACCCTCTCCTTTCCCTCAGAACCCTCGACGCTCCTCACGGATTGCAGCTAATAGTCAAGCTAAAGGACTCAAAACTAGCCGCCTCACAGCAGCAGGTTTAAGCGCTGGCAACCCCAGGACATGGAGAGGAACAGATATGAGTCCCCATGGCAGCACCCTGGCCCTAGAATCCATCAACGCAAATGGGTTGCGGGACTTTAAGCGGAGAGCCCGCCTCCTCCGAAACTTCAGGTCAGCACAAATTGACATCGCTATTGTCCAGGAGCCCCATATCCTCCCCCACGAGCAATCTGCATGGAATGAACAGTTTGGAGGCAACTCCTTCTGGACAAACCATGCCGCCCTTATTGTTTTGAATCCCCGGGTTAAAACCCATTCTTTTTCACAATATCTAGGTGGCCGCCTCATACTGGCCAAACTCACCACTCCTGACTTCTCCTTCTTCGCTGCAAGCATCTACCTGCCTAATGCAGGTCAGAAGCAAAATCGGCTCTTGGAAGAGCTCCTCCAACTCAATCTCCCACGGAATACAGTCCTCTTAGGAGATTTCAACACAACCATAAGTCGCGTCCGTGACTCTTACCCCCCTGCAGCAAAGGAACGCCCTGGATCAAGTCGCCTCCAGGATTTCCTTCGCCTGAGTGGCTTTATAGATGCGCTTCCACCCTCCGCGTCTGGCCTAGGTTGCATGACTAGGATCCAGTATGATGGAGGAGCTTTCAGTCAGCGTCACGCATAGATATGGCACTGATTGGCCCCCTGCTAATTGGCCGCGTCTCCTCTCCCATCTCTCGTGACAACCATCTGAGTGATCACAGGTCACTCACCGTTGTCCTCACCACCACACTTAGACCGTCGCGTAGGTTCTGGCCTAGGGTTGCCCCAGCTCTTCTCAACAACCCCTTCACTAAGGAGAAGCTGTCTATGACCAACCGGGAGACTCTCACCTCCCCCACCCCACCTGCTTGACCACAAGGCTAAATGGGCGGTGACAAAGGAGGGCATCACCCGCGTTGCTTACAACTTTGCCATAGCCCAGATGACTGCAGCTCGCGCCAGAGTCAAAAGGGCGGAAGCCAGAATCAGACATCTAGAGCGAAACTGCCAGCCTTCGCCCTCTCCCAGATGGTTGGAAGACTGGGAAGCGGCGCAGGAAGCACTCCGCTTGGAGCTCACACTGCAGGAAGAACGGGCAGCAAACTTTACAACATCTCGTTACTATGCTCAATGGGAACGCCCCACCCGCTTCTTCTTTCAGAAACAGAAAGCCCGGTCAACAGCGCAGGATATTACTGCACTGAAGATTGGCACTACAACCACTTCAGACAAGGAGGAAATCACGCAGGATCTACATTGCTTCTACTCCAGCCTCTTCCATGCCACCCAGGTGGACCCATCGGACATCCAAGACTTCCTGTGGCGGGCTCAGAGCCGCCCATTGACCCACGGGCTGATGAGGCTCTACTGGCGCCTATTTCCATCCAGGAGGTGATGGAAACCCTTCTGAAATCCCACGGCTTAAAGCCCCAGGCCCAGACGGAATACCCTTTGAGGTGTACCTTCTGGAACCTGCAGTGATAGCCAGAACCCTCCGCGACCTCTTCGCTGCACTCTTGGTGAATGGCGAGGTCCTCCCCAACTCCAGAGGCTCAATCACGACCCTCATTCACAAGAAGTCAGACCGTGAGAACCTGGCGAACTGGCGCCCCATAGCGTTGATCAACACAGACCACAAGCTCTTCACGAAGCTTCTGGCCAACCGCATCACCAAATGGGTGTCACCTCGCCTCTCCCCATCCCAGTACGGTTTTATTCCGGGGAGGTCGTTATGGGACAACTATAACGACCTTCACGTGACTTTGACTGCTAACTCTCGTAAGGTGAATGGCTTTGTGGCTCTCCTGGATATGGAGAAAGCATATGATCGGGTAGCCTGTAAGTATATTGATGCTTCCCTGGCCCGCTTCCATCTCCAACCCGCAGCTAGGCGCTGGATATCAGCGCTCTATGACCAGCTCCACACCAGAGTCCTGGCGCCAATGGGTTTTACAGTGGCAGTACCAGTTGGACAAGGTCTCCGGCAAGGGGACCCCCTGAGCCCTATCCTTTTTAACATCACCCTTGACCCCCTCTTGGCCTCCTTACAGGACAAGCTAACAGGGATTCTGGTCCCAGGTAAAGCCCCCACACGCACCATGGCATTTGCAGATGACACTGCCATTGCATTTGGCTGCCCTGGGGATGTTGCCCTCGCTGCTGTGACCATTGAGAGGTACACCAAGGCTTCCAACGCCATGGTCAACACCTCCAAGACAACAGTTGTGCAGATCGGCTCCCCCACCTTCCCCCCACCATTTGGTATTGAACCTGAGCGCGGTACCTTCCGTCACCTGGGCGTTCTCACCAACCAACAAGGAGTTGCGCTAAAAGACAATGAGGACTTGCTCCTTGCAGCAGTTAAATCCAGGATTGCCAGCTGGCACCAGCTCATCACCCCCAGGGTCGAGCTCTGATGGCCAATGTGTTCCTTCTCTCCAAAGTCTGGTTCCTAGCGCACGTCTGCCCATTCACAGATGCCTTTTATACGCGGCTCAATGTACTCCTCCGCTGTTGGATTTGGGGCTCAAACCATCCACCAATGGCCCTCTCAACCATTGCCCGACCCTGCAATGAAGGGGGCCTAGGGCTTCTGGACACGCGATCCCACGCCACCACAATCTTCCTGAAGTTCCTATGGCCGATTGTCTGCTGGTACGCGACCCCCATGCCCCAATGGGCGCCGCCCTCCGACAGTCAGTGTCAGCAGCTCTGGGTCTTCCTAGAGCATCTCTGACCTCATTAGGGAGTGGCTCACAAACCACCCAGGCCATCGCCTAAAACCATCCTCATCCCCCTACTGGAACCAGGCTCTCCTTGCCCTGAAACGAGTAGGCGCGCGGATCCACCATGCCTTCCCATACAGAAGGGAAGGCCCTGGCCTCAGCCCACGTCGCCATGCAATTGTGCACAATGGAAAAGTTGTCACAACTCGCCTCAACCCCCAAGATCGTCCTCCCATCCGCCCAAGACTCCTTGAGCTCCTCCCTCCCTCCGTGAGATTTGACCTTAAGGAATTGTGGAAGGACGTCTATCACCCCATCCTGTCAGCAAAGGTGTCCAACACCTTATGGAGGGTGCTCCACTGTTCATACAGGACAGGGGACCGGACTGGCCCTACCTTCCAGCACCGAAGCTGCCCCCGCTGTGTGGAGCCTATTGACTCCCACCTCCATCGTTTTTTCACCTGTCCAGGTGTCGCCGCATTTTGGCTAAAGGCCCGCGCGCTCCTCCATGCTCAGCCCTGGTCTGGACACCCTGTGCAAGACCTCATGTTTGAGCAGACATTGCCTGGTTGCCACCGACCCCTCCGTGTCCTTGCCTATGCCACAGCCATCTGGACCATCCATAACTCCTTCATTCGTGCTGCCTTTGACCAGCAGGTGTGGACCCTTCCACACATGATCACCCACTTTCAGGTACACTTTGAGATGGCCCTGAAGGTCTGCACTATGTCGCCAACCCTCCCCGCTCAGTTGTCACTGCAGCACGGCTCTGGCGCACAAACCCCCTCCCTTTCTCGATGCCTCCTCCCTCCCCTTCCCTCGCCTCAGGCCTTAGGAGCCCAGGCGTAATTCAATAAACATCGATGAATCCCCCCTTAGGTTGGGACCATCTAGTACTAAAAAAATAATTTGATATCGCCTCATCTTAAGGTGCTCTAAAACCGTAACTCATACTCAGGCTTGGCGGATTTTACCCATTCCGTCATACCAACTTAGGGTTTATCTTCCAGTCATATCAAAATCCAGACATTACCCCCACTTTGACTGGACAATAAGGCTCCTATTGCTTATATACCCAAAGGAAATTTTTGTGCACTCAGTTGATGATCGGACTGCTTGCAGGGTCCTTGATAGTATATGCATCCATACCTGTCTTAATAAATTTGAATGGCCCAATCTAAATAATGGCCAACTTGTGCTTCTTACCAAAACCGTGTTGATCATGGAATAGAACCATATCTCCAGCTTTGAACTGGGCTAACCCACTATGCCATACCTGATTGTCGGCTTGAGTCTTAATCTTCTTGTCTAAACTGAACAAGTATGCTTCAGTTTGCAATTTGATTAATGTGTTGGCTAGGGTCATCAAATAACAATGGGAATCCATTACACCAGTATCTTTCAAACAGGTGCATAGCAACGCCAGAAGAGCAGGGTGTCATTCATTTTAATTGAAAGGGACTCTTCCCCATGGTAAAAATGATAACTGATATCATTGGCAAAGACAGCGGTGGAAAGAATAAAAATCCAATCTGAGGGTCAATCCACTACTAGCTTACAGAGTATGTTCACTAAAGTTTCATTGACCTGTTCAACCATTCCGTTGGACTCAGGGTGGTATGGGGTTATCAAAACCCCTCAGATGGCCATCAGCTCTTTATGCTTTCAGAGGATGTTGGAAGTGAATTTAGTTCCATTATCAGTAATGAGGAACTGAGGTCAGCCATGCCGCTGAATAATGCATTCCATTATGAATTTGGACACTGTGACTGCCACCAAATCTTATAACGCCCTTGCTTTTAACCTACTGGGTTAAGTGGTCAATTTCCAAAAAATGTACTTGGACTGGTTAGCTCCCATTGGCAGAGAACTAATGACATCTGTTGGGATTTTTGCCCATATTCCCAGCCTGCTAGATTACCTGGTGTCGCTAGGGAAAATTTCCTAAGGCGAAGTGAATCAGAAATTAGTTGGCCCAAGTTTCAGAGGAACTAAATTCAGGCGATTTTGTGATATTCACCTGGTCATATCTGTCAGGGAACGATCTGGATGAATATCTAAGATCTCATTGGGTGGAGTGGCTGACAAAATAGGGGCATCTGATAGTGATTAACTATCAGGTGTACCAACTGGGATTGGTCAGGTTTCATCACCAACTGATTAGGAATGTTTAATGAGTTGTGAGGCGAGTGATGTCACCTGCAACTAGCAAATCGATCAGTCTGGTGAAGTGACCTGCCATAATGAGTAGTAAGTCCCATTACCTAATCAGGTTGCTAGCCAATTATGGTTGGTTCACTTGGATCAAGAGGAAATTGTTAGGGACACGTTTTCCTACTCTTTCCATTTGAGGTCTTGAGGATTGTCAAAATCCAGCAAGAAACTATGCTCGCTGGTGCTATGTGCTGCTGGAATTCCAAAATGGAATATTTAAAGTAAAAACTCTTAATAAAACTAAGAGATTACTTTTTAGTTTTATTTTTTAAGGAAAACTAAGAAAAGCCCTTTTCTCAATACTAGTAGTTCCTATTTAAACTAGTTTAAATTTTTGAGAACATGGGCATTTGGGGCTAAAATATATAAAGCTGAGTCATCTAAATTAGGAAATATAGGCTTTCAGCCTATCAGATTGAGGATAAATATTTTTGCGGCAAAACCAACCCATGTGGTAAGGATTTGATAAATTGTATCCAATCACCAGTGGGTAAAATCTTCTCACTTTGGGAGGGTTTAGATCTGAGTGGTAATGATTGGTTTATTCGCGCCAAATCATTGACAGGTAAAATCTTCTACTTCAAAAGGGTTCAGATCTGAGTGTAAAGATTGGTTAATTCGCACCCAATCATTGATGGGTAAAATATTCTCACTTTGGGAGGGTTCAGATCCGTGAGATATTGAACACCTCAAATTTGGCTGAAAAGTCGGAGCAATCCTATTTTCAGTACTTACCTTATTATGCCAATTTTGGGTATAGATTGTATTGTTCTGATGGATAAGATTCCACCGAGAATCCACCAAGGTCTTTTCGCCATTGGTATTCATATCATTGATAGCCACAATTTTATTCAAAGGTCAGACTCCAACATTCTTTTTCAGAAGTTGAGAAGGAGAATATCTGACAAGGATGTCCAATGATGGAACCTAGCTAGGATGGGGAATACCATTGTCACTGAGATGAGGAAGGGTGATTCAACAGAAACGGCTGCCATTTCAGCAAAGAGGTGTCAACCAAGGGTTAGACAGCTGAATCCCCTACTATATAATTCGCTAGGATTCACTATGAAAAACAGTATTATTAGTATTATTATCAACAGTATTATTACTAAGATTAGTAGTATCTATAGTAATATTCTCAATTTGGTATATAGTTAGAGTATCAGCTTCTATTGTGATGTTCCATCTCAAGGATATTATTGCAGAAGGCAATAATTGGAAGACTCTCAGAGAGAAGAGTAAAGTTCTGAGCGGGGATCTAGAGACAAAGGAACTACAATCAGGGATAGCTGCTGACTGCATGTTGGGCTGAGAGAAACTGTCACTGGGGTATCTTAACAAAGATTGGGTAGACAGGATATAGGGAACAAATCCTTATGAGTACAACTTACAGAGTACTTTATTGGAAGTACTGGCCAAATTGTTGAGCCTAATAATAGTTCAATCTCAACTATGATAATAGTCTCCATACTATTATCAATTAATACATTCTATACAACGCAACGAAGTGCACAAGGAAATTGAACCTGTGCTTTAAAAAGGTTACTGGGTTGACGACCAATAATCAACCAGTAGAGTAAAATTTTACAAGTTGGTGCTCACTACAGGGGTAGTTGAGTAAAGTTCTATTATAATGTCATATAAAGAAGATAATTCTAGTTTTATAAATAAGTTACTGAAGGAAGTAATGAAGATAGAATGTGAAGAGGATCACATTCAGTGGCGTTCACCCAGCTCAGCAGTGGAGCTTTGAGTGAAAAATATGAAGATACTCAAGTTCATGGAAAAGGACTTGCATCCTAGATATGGAACTATCTAGTGCTGCAAGGAAACCAGTTCCACCGGACATCTACTTGAGATGAAGAGTATCCTCAGGGCCAACTTGGGTTGGAATTGGGCCCACTGTAAATAGGTTCAAGGAATAGCAGGATCAACTCAGGTTGAAATTGGATCCGCTTTAGATAGTACTGAGGAGTGAGTGTTTAGATGAGGCATTGGACGAAATAAGAAGCAATCAATCTGGAGAATTGGATTGCCATACCAATGAAAAGATGAAGTCAAAATAGGAAATGACTGATACAAGATTGTGGAGGAAATCATTTTCCTTAATAACAATCAACCACCGATCAGAAGTTACTAAAGACAAGTTTATCAATTCAGGAGAAATTTGATTAAGTTAACGAGGCCAGAACGACCTGTGTAATTAAGGATAAACCATGAAGGCTGAAAATCGTTTTCAGGAGAAAAACAATCTGGAAAATTGGACAAAACTGTTGGCTGATGAGATATGAGGATCCAAAAGCATCAATTGCTGAATAAGAGACTGTCCACGGCTAACCTGAAGATTAAGACAAGGAAGTGCCACTTCTTCAAGAAAGAGTTGGAATACCTGGGATTTATGATCAAATCAAGTGGATTGCAGCCACAAACCCAGAAGATCGCAGCTATAGAGCATATGGCTGTACTGAAAAGTGTCCAAGACACCCAAGTATTCCTTGGGATAGTCAGATACTACAGAAGTTTTATTCAGGACTTCGCTCAAATTGATGAGCCTTTATTTTATTTATTAAAGGATCCAAAAAGGATTTTTATGGAATGAAGAGGCCCAGGACTTCTTCAATGGGTTGCGCTGGTATTTGATAGATTTTCCAATTCTGAAATATATGAATTTTGATTGGGAGTTTATCATTCAAACTGATGCTTCGTTGATGGCGATTGGTGCCATATTGAGCCAAGTAGACAAACTTGGTGATGAGCATCTGATGGCATATGTGAGCTGGACACTCTCAGCCACTGAGAGAAACTACACCACAACTGAGCGAAAATGCCTTGTGGTCATATATGCATGCAAGCAGTTTCAGGTGTACATTCACGGAATGCACTTTAAGGTGGTGATGGACCACTCTTCTCTGCATTGGCTGCATAGTTTAAGAGAACCAGAAGGACGACTGGCCCGATGGGCACTTAAGCTTTAGGCTTATGATTATGAGATAGTCCACCAAGCAGGGGCTTCTCATCAGAGCGCGGATGGCTTATCATGGTTGCCAATGGTCCAGTTGGTATACCCACAGGCAGATGAGCTATTCCAGAGAATGGTTAAAGGAAGAATCAGGGATGAGCCTCGAGAAATTTAAGGTGCGCTTCAAAAAGTGATGGAAAAAACTGAGACTATGGATGTACAAGTATTTAATATGATCAACGGGAAGCAGCTATTATTCCTGAAACTTCCAGAAAGAGTAGCAATAGTACAAGCAGCTCATAAGGTTGTTGGGCACAGGGCCTGAGAAAAATAACCAACCATATTCACCAGTATTATTACTGGGAATTGATCAACTACAATGTCGCGGATCATCTGGATTGTTGCGTAGTGTCAGCTACACAAACCACACAAGAACACAATTGGATACTGACTGGTCCACCCTGGATTCGCCTGGCACATGGTGTCCATTGAAATTATGGGACTGCTGGCGATGAGCACAGAAGGAGTCAAGTACATCATAGTGGCCATCGACCATCTGACAAGATAGGTCAAAAGAAAGGCCCTAACCAGAGTAGACACTACCAGTACTGCGAGATTCATCCTGGATCAAGTAGTATACCAGCATGGATGTCCACAAGTCCTACTAAGCGACAGTGGGATTAACTTCACATCTTATGTGATCCCAAGGCTAAACGAAATAATGGGGATCTGAGGAGTCATGTCAGTACCATACCAGCCGGAGATGAATGGACTGGTAGAACAGGTTAATGGGACGCTAGCCGCAACACTAAGGAAGCTAGTTGCAGGGAGAACTTCCACGTGGGGAATGTACCTGAGCTTGGTGACGTTTGCCTACAACATTAGTTATCACATGGCGACAGGAAAAATGCCATATGAATTACTATACAGAAGAAAGGCCGCGTTGCCGCTGATATTATATTTGGTGGTGGAACCTACGTCAGGGATGAGTACCAAGCAATACTTGAACCAACTGATGAGTATCCTGATCAATATGCAATCAAAAGCATTTGATAAAACCTTAAAGAAAAGGATATGAGTGAAATAGACTGGTGACAAGAAATGACCAGCATTAGAAGAATATCAAAATAGGGAAAAGAGTCGCCTATTGCAATACACATGGTTTAGGACTAAGAAACAAATTAGATGCATTGTGGTCAGGTCCATTTGAAGTAATCGCCAAGACAGCAACTGACACTTACTCCAACAAAATATCTCTTGGATGGAAGAGTTGTAAATTGAGTCCACACTAAGTATCTAAAGCGTTGGATTGAGGAAAAAAATAAAAGAGTTCCCAAAGGACCGATGAACCATTAAGTTGGTCATGTCCTGATGATTAGGTCAAGTTTGAAAAAGGAACTCTGAACCAATCTAGATAGTTAAGTCCAAAAAAGGACCTCTGAACTATGGAAAACTGGTAGGTTTAAGTACCCAAAACCCAGTTTGGGGTAAAGATGGACCATTGAACCAAAACAAGGTCAAGTTCCATAGAAAAAAATAAGAATAAAGATAAAAAATTGATTAAAGATATTGGAAAAAAGAGAGAGATTTTTAAAAATATAGATAAAAAAGCCAATATATTTTTATAATTTCTATTTTTATTGATTGTCCTCAGTATGGGGATGATTCCGCCTATGTTGCCTCTTGGGGAGGGAGGATGGGTTGCGGTAGGAAGAAACAGCCTGTTAAAATGATATGCGATTGGACACTTGTGAGGGCGAGACCTACACAAAACCATGTTTGTTGAGTGGATGCCAAGCCCTGAGAAAACGCAACTAGGGGAAGGGAAATTGAAATCTCAGAAGATTTCAATTGCAAAACCCCAGAGTGGGGAGGAAAGCAGAAATAAAGAAAGAGGCAATCAGCAAATAACCCTGAGTAAACCTGATATGGCACTGGAGCTGGAAGACTTGTCTTGAACGCCTGATAATGGGCTTCATCAAGGACACCGGACATGTGAGCCAGCAGCAAAGAAGGAATACTCGATGGGGGTTGCTGAATTATGCCCCCTATCAATGCCATCAGCAGAAGATACTGATGGGAAGCTCCAGAGAAGAGGTAGTTGTGCAGAGAGCAGATTGCATCCTGCAAATGGTGACTATGGGCTTCATGGAAGCTAAAGCTGAATTACTGGTGGAAGCCAGGCGAGGCTTGAAGCTTCATAGACCAAATTCAAAGAACTTGGCCAGCAAAGTGAAGAGCATAAGCGGCAGTATCTCAATCCTAAAGGTTATCCAGATCAGAGGGATTCAGTGCTAATGTCAAAGCCTCAATGACTTGGGCCCAGAGTTCAGCGTAGGGGAGCTCAAAGTGTATGCTGTTACCAATTGAGAGCTCAGAAACCAGTACAGCGGGTTTGTAAAATTGACCGAGTCAGATGAGGAACTCAGGGAGCAAGTATGACCCAGCCAGGAATGAATGATCCAGAGCAACCAGCATAATCTCTGGAGCATTTATGATGATGTTTGGAGCATCAGCGAAAGGAGTCAAATCCAGGAGGGTTTTAAAGTCAAACTCTGGAATTGACTGTAAGGGAAGAGTCAGCTGAGAGTTGTTCAAAAGAATGGCCAGCCTGGTTTTGGGGGGATTAGTTACCATTTCCAGTAATTTGATGGAAGGACTAGCTGCTTGCACCAGACTAGGCATATGAGTCCTGGAATGACCATAGAAGAGGTTTCATCGAGCATATCAACTCATCTGCTGGAAGAGATGAAGGTCTGGATCAGACAGACTGTTGAGGAGCTGCTGGTAGCATGATTCAGAATTTGACCTATGAGCTGGATGAGAGGGGATGTCAGACTTATATAGAAGTTGACAAAATGCACTTTTTAATCCATTAGGCTCCAATTTTGGGGAAATTAATTTCAAAAGTTAATGAGATAAGTTTTCAAAGGAAGTTTTAAGAATGACTTACAGCCAAGAGGTTATGAGCAAAATGGCAAGGGCGAATAGAAATAATTATTCTTAATCAAGCTGCGAAACAAACATCAATGGCAAGAGTCTCCTGTATAGGACGAGGAGAATATCAGGAAATCAAAAATGCTGGACCAAGAATCCTGAATATGACATCGGGTCATATACCCTAATGGGGAAAACTGGATCCCAGGACTAATATTGTCATGAGTAAATCAATCAGCCCAGCACAACAGAAGGTCATGGGGATCGCACTCTGAGAAGGCAGTAGTGAGAATGCAGAGGAGGAACGCCATATGCTGAAGGTCATCCCAAGAAGCGTTGAGTATTGATGAGTGTACTCCGCTTAAACCAATGTAGTATTTGACCAGGTGTCCAAAGTGGTGTTCTCATGCCCCAGTCCTTTTCTCGCTGGAAATCTAGGCAAGAGGGGGGACATGTTGGGATTTTTGCCCATATTCCCAGACTGCTAGATTACCTGGTGTTGCTAGGGGAAAATTCCCTAAGGCGAAGTGAATCAGAAATTAGTTAGCCTGAGTTTCAGAGGAACTATGTTTGGGGGATTTTGGGGTATTCACCTGGTTGTATCCATCAGGGATTGATCCGGATGAATACCTAAGATCTCATTGGGTGGAGTGGCCGATGAAATAGGGGCATCTGATAGTGATTAACTATCAGGCGTACCGATTGGGATTGGTCAGGTTTCATCACCAACTGATTAGGAATGTTTAATGAGTTGTGAGGCGAGTGATGCCACCTGCAACTAGTGAATCAATCGGTTGGTGAAGTGACCTGCCATAAGGGGTAAAAAGTCCCATTACCTAAGAAGGTTGCTAGCCAATTATGGTTGGTTTGCTTGGATCAAGAGGAAAAAGTTAGGGACACGTTTTCTTACTCTTTCCTTTTGAGGTCTTAAGGATGTCCAACGATGGAATCCTAGCCAGGATGGGGAAGACCATCACTGATGAGATGAGGAAGGGTGATTCAATGGCAACGGCTGCCAACTCAGTGAAGAGGTGTCAACTGAGTGTTAGACTTCTAAATCCCCTACTATATAATTCCCTAGGATTCACTATAATAAAAAACAGTATTATTAGTATTATTATCACCAGTATTATTACTAAGATTTTTTAGTATCTATAGTAATATTGTCAAATTGGCGTATAGTTAAACTATCAGCTTCTATTGTGACGTTCAATATCAAAGAATATTATTGCAGAAGGCAATAATTGGAAGACTCTCAGAGAAAAGAGTAAAGATCCGAGCGGGGATCTAGAGATGAAGGAACCACAATAAGGGATAGCTGCCAACTGTGTGTTGGGCTGAGAGAGACTGTCACCAGGGTATCTTAATGAAGATTGGGTGGACAGGAATATAAGGAAAAAATCCCTACGAGTATGACTTACAGAGTACTTAATCAGGAGTACTGGCTGAAGCGTTGGGCCTAATAATAGTTCAATCTCAACCACAGATAAAAGTCTCCATACTATTATCAATTACTACATTCTATACAACATGACAAAGTGCTCGAGGAAATTGAACCTGTGCAGTAAAAAGGTTACTGGGTTGATGACCGATAATCAACCAGTGGTGTAAATTTTTACAGCATAATTAGAAACTGTATGTCAAGCAAAGTGCAGCTTCACTAACCAGTATGAGATCTTCTGGAAGAATGGCTTTTCCACTTGGCACTGGCGGCAGGAGAAGATAATATCAAGCACATCAAAGTTCAAGCTTTCCCAGTAATAATGAGGCTGCAACAATTTCATTGCCTTGCGCACACCACCATGTCAAATGGCCCTATGTGCGCTTATGATAATATCAGGTCGTGCCAAGGTTAGCAGAAAGTTCATTGTTGAATCACCATTCCATTTATACAACTCACCATTCTGCTGGAAAGTATAGGCTAGCATTTCATTCAACGCCTTTATGACTTTTAGTGGCTCATCACTTACCGCTAAGCATCTTATCATACTTGATGTAACTTAGATCCGCCATCACTGCAATTGTTGGTAATATTGACAAGCAATCAGCATTCTGGTGTTTTTTTCCTGGTCAGTGAAGAATTTTGTGATTATAAGCCTGCAGTCTAAGGGCCCATCAGGCTAGACGCCCTCTCAGGCTCCTTAAAGTTCTGCAACCAGTGTAACAAGGCGTGATCTTTTATGACTTTAGACTTTACGCCATGAAAATATACTCTGAATTGCTTATAAGTGTAGATCACCGCTAAGCACTTCCGCTCAGTCATGGTATAATTACATTCATGGCTATTCAGGCTTTGACTGCAGTAAGCCACTGGGTACTCCTCCACTTCATCATCTTTTTGGGACAGAACTGCCCCCACAGCAGAAAGGGATGCATTTGTCCATACAATAAATTCCTTTTTGGAATTTAGGTAGTATAGCGCTGGCTCATTGATCAAAGCCATTCAAAGTTTATCAAAGTAGAGTTGACGGTATTCTGTCCATTCAAAAGTAGAATCTTTTTTAATAACTCAAACAGAGGACCTCCAATAAAACTAAAGTTTGGTATAAAGCAGAAATAGTAGCTGACCATCCCTATAAATACTTTTATATCTCACTTACTGTTTGGTGTAGTCATCTTTCAGATGGCCTCCACCTTGTCTGGTTGGGGCTGCAGCCCTGTTTCATTAACCACAAACCCAAGGTACTCTAGCTGATCCTTGAAAAGTGGCATTTCTGGGGCTTTATTTTGATGTTGGCCTCAGCCAACCGGCGCTATACCTCTTCCAAATGGGTAAGGTGCCCAGAAAATATGCAGGAGAAAATGTTGATATTGTCAAGGTATACAAGGACGCATGACAGCTTCAAGTTGCCAAGGATAGTTTCCATTGCCTGTTGGAATGTAGCTGGGGCATTACACAGCCCTTGTGGCATACATGTCAATTAAAAAAGCCCTTTTGACGTGATAATGGCACATTTTTCCTGTTCTGCCGCGACTAACTCAATCTTCCAATAGCCAGATATCAAATCCATTGTGGAGAAGTAACAAGCTTCTCCCAACTGGCCAAAAGCATCATCAATTTGCAGCAAGGGTATGAGTCCTTTTACATAATGCTGTTGAGTTTGCAATAGTCTATTACTACTCAGTTGGTATCATCATTCTTTTTGACAATTAGGACAGGGGAAGACCACTGGCTATAATGGTTTGAACATTCCTTGCTTCAGCAGTTTAATGATTTCTGCCATGACAACTTCTTCCACTGCTCTATATATTGGAAGATTGGCTAAGATCTGATGTAGGGATGATCCCCAGTGTTCACTCAATTGATCACTCCCGCGCGCACCCTAAATCATGATCATCAACAGCAAAGATCTCTTTGTATTTTTAAAATAGGGCTTCCATTTGATCCTTCTGGTCTTCTGTTAACCCCATTAAACTTTCACACGGTATAACTGCCATTATGCCGCGCTGTGGTTTGATGGGCAGCCCAAATTCATTTAAAAACCGAACTAATGAACCTGGAGGACCTCCTCAACTTGGTTAAAATGTAAATATGCCGCTATCTGGTGTTGGCAGATTTTCATCAGTCCATTATGAAGGTTTCTACTAAGACCTTGATCTTACCATGCCCCAGAATTATAAAGCCTGGGGCCACGTGGGGCTCAAGCTACAATTGCTAATAGGGCACAATGACCTTTTCTTATAGCACAGCAGGCACTTCCAACTCTAACTCGGTGCTTATGACTACTTGGTGTCCAGAGGGGATAGATATAGGGCCAGCAGCTCTAAGTGGTAGCCCTTGATATTATAAATTTGATGAGAAAGGGCCCTGGTCTTGCTCTTTAGTCAATGTTAGCAAACTGGAATCACCCAATCACCACATGCAAGGTTAATGTGATCCATGTGCACCAGATCCTTTCACATTATATATAAATTTATTGCGGGGAAGGCCGACCATGGGATGGACACTTCCGAATATGACTCAGATGAGACAAAACTTAGTACCAGGCTAGGCACCTCAGAGAAGCGATGCTATCTCTTGTTGCCAGCGGGAACTCCACTTATGGGAAGGGGGAGGGAACGTGTGTAGGGGACGTAGCCACTATTGATCACGTGTGGAGGAAGGGGTCTGATTTGATGAACCAGACTGGGAACCAGGAGGAGACCAGCTGTCGGCGACGCGGTGGGAGATATCCAAACATCCACGCTTGAAAGTGATCCACCAAATGAGACCGGAATCTGTGGACAGCTTCAGGAGGGTGGGGATGGATCCAGCGATGGAATCCAAGACAATCGTGTGGATAGTCCACATGGCGATTGCAACCACCAGAGCACGGAGGGAGGGGTGGGAGGGGGAGGCCATTGATGAAGCAAACATATCTCTTGACAGACTGAAGGGATGTGTTTGATCCTGGCCTAGCAGACGTTGGACTTCGCGCCATATTACTTTAGAGGTGGGGCACTTCTCCAGGCGGTGAAACAGCGTTCCATACTGGCCACACACGACACAGGATGAGTGTAAAGCATTAGAGCGCTCAGCTGTACGATACACCTGCCTCAGGCAGCGCCACACATGGGAGCGGACTTGAGGCTGCAACAGAGGATGGTGTGCGTATTTCCAGATAGTTTTTTGGGTCTCAGTGAATAAGGGGATGTCCATCATGTCCAGGTAGTCCACCCTGGATAGGACTTGGGGTCGAATGGGGATCACGCCATCATGGATGGGTAGCCCCTGTACCTCTTGTGAACTGAGGAGAGGGGCGGCCTCTTTGGGTTGTATGTCCACTAATACGAATTCTCCACTCTGCGCTTCGCATGGAGAGTAGGATTCGTTTGTAGTGGTTTTGGTCCCGTGAGGACCTGTGGCCGATGTGTGTGATGCAGGAATTTCATCAGGGAGTGGGGGTTTGATGGATTGTTGAGGCCCAAGGCTCAGGAGAAGTTGGAGCGGAGGCTGCACGGGACCAGTGTTGGGATGGGAGTGTAGGAGCAGTGACGGCCGCAATCCAGGTGCCCAGGATCTTGGCGGCATGGGCTTTGAAGTCAAAGGCCCATACCACCATGATGATGAGGGGCCAAACATGACCTCTAGCCATACTGGTGGAGGGCGGCCTGACCAAAGCCAACCTTGTAGCAAAGCATACAGGGATTTGAAGAAGCTTGGGGAAAGGGGATGGCGTGGGCTTAAACCAGACTTTGGATAGGAGCATAGAGTTGGCAAGAACAACCTGCCAGTGAGGGTAGTAGGGTGGGCTCTGAGAGGCGATTCACTTCGTCCCACGTTGTCCAGTATATGCACTCCATTACTGCTGATGCGTATCCACCTGCCTCCATCCACACGCCCAGATGGCGTACGGTCCTATGTGGAGTGCATGGCACAAGGGGAGCACCAGTGGAGCGGTGTGTTTTGAGTTAGTAAGGCATGGACGTGGGTGAGCAGATGGGCCGGGTTGGGAACTACTTGCTGAGGCCCAGCAGTTCTGAAAACTGACCAAGGAGGAGGATGATTTCGGTTTTGGAGGCGTTCAGTGCCACGTTGCTTACCAGGAATATTCCTGGATAGAGCTTCAAGCGCGCGTGCATCTTTTTATTAGACACCCCCACCACGCATCATCTGCAAATGCCATCATCTTAACTGGGGTTTGGCCTGGCACATGGACTGATGAGTTGAGGGCATTCATTTTCGCAGTAGTGGGTCAAGGCTGAAGTTGTATAAGAGTGGGCTCCGGGGTCCCCTTGTCTGAGCCCCTTTGAGGACAGACTACTTCCGTTAGGAAACCTGGGCCGCGCACTGCCATTGTTGCAGATTCTGTGAGCAGCATCACCCAGTTAATGAAGCGGGAGGTAGGCGGAATTGTTGTAGACAGGCCCTAAGGTATTCCCAGTTTACTCTATCATAGGCCTTTTGTTGGTCCAAGAATACAATTGCCCCAGAGGCTGTGGACTGACACACATTAGCCACAGAGTGCACGTTATCCCAAATCGACCTTCTGAAGGATGAAACCAAATTGTTCTGGGGAGATGGTGGCAGATGCTACAGTCCCTAAATGGTTAGCCATGATTTTTGTTAAATTTTTGGTGTCTGTGTTTGTTAGAGAAATGGGGCGCCAGTTGGCTAAGTCTGGCTATCCCCTTTCTTATAGAGTGTGACCGTAAGGCCTCATGTCCTCCTGGTAGGAGGGCATTTCCATCAGGCTTTGGTTGAGTGAGGCTAGCAGCAATGGGGATATATATTTATAATATTTTTTGTAGAACTCATATGGAATGCCATCTGGGACTGGGCGTTTTGGTTTGGTGTACACGAATGGTAGTCCATAATTCATTCAAGAGTAATTAAATTCATTATTTTGGGTATCAGAAAATGGTGCAGATATGAGCTCGGTTGAGAAATTCACGCCATTTCAGCCGGCTGATTTGGTTTGGCTCGGTATAACTCAGAGTAATATCTTTGCATTTTTGATTGCACTTCGGCCAGTGTGTCCACAATAGGAATTATCAATCTTCACACCTGTGTGCAGGCCACGCTCTGGCATGGTGCAAAATTTTTTTTTTGAAGAAGTATGCAGTGCACTTGTCACCTTTAGTGATGCATGAGGCCCTGTATTGGACACAAACCTGATGTTTGTGTTGCCTTTCAAGTGCGTTGGGTGGGCGCTGCCTCCGCCCACTTCTGGCCCCATGCAGGGCTATATCCTGAGGCTGGAATGTTGGACTCCAAGTGAGCCAATTCCACCAGCGCGCGCGATATAACCACCAATGTGGCTCATGAGCGTCTGGATGAGAGATGGCAATAGTGGCGGATGGTGTCTTCTTTGAAAGTTGCCCATGTGGAAATGGGGTCCGCACAAAATGGTGCAACAAACGATTTTGCCAAAGTTGCCTCTTCCACCCACATGGAAAATCCTGGTGACGCGAGCTCTGGGGGGCGGATTTTGCACCAATGTGGGCCTTTTAACTGTGACAGGTAAGTGGTATGTTATCAAGACCAGTTGGTGGTCGGAGAAATCTAATTTTGTTGTTTTGAAGTGGGAGATGTGGGGCTGGAATTTCGCGGTGCTAGAATAAGGTCGATGCAGGTCATGGACCTTAATTGGCCATTGTGGACGTGGGGACGCATCATGTTTTTGAGCAGTGGGGCATGTCGCGGCACATCCATTAACGGGTGGCTTTTAGAACGCGTAGTTCTACGTGACCCTGTGGGGCATGGGGTGAGGGTGGCCACTGGTCCGTTGGTGAGGTTAGCCAACAGTTCATGTCGCCAATTAGGAAAGAATTGGGGGGTAGCGGGAGGGATTTGACCGATGAGAAAAATTCCTGATGCTTATGTGCACTGTTTGGGGCGTAAATGTTGACGATTGTGTGTGCAACATTGGCCCATGAGAAGGTGACAACGAGCACTCGGCCATTTAGGAATGTTTCTGAAGATGTAAATTTGAAAAAAATTGTTTTCCAAATTAGCACCCCGCAGTGCTTTGACCAAAAGGATAGGGATGGTAGGAGCATTGTTTTCCAAGCTTCCTGAACCTCATGGACAGTGAGTTTCCTGGATGGCCAGGATATCACGGGTATGTTTTGTAAAAACTAAGTTTCCTAGCCTGGGACAGGGAGGCCTTGAGTCCAGCGATATTCAGCATCCCTAGAGTGAAGGTTTCCCCCATTGCACCTTAGATGTGAGGGGGTGGGCCCCCGGCCCACCAGCCTCTTCCAGGTCCCCATGGGCTTTCACAGCAGCACGGGTATTAGCAGCAATGCTATCGGGGTTTTTATTAATTTTTGCAGAAAGAGTCGCATTGGCTTTGGCCTTCACTTTTTGTTTTCCCGACGTCGGACAATTTTTTTGCGGTGCAGATAAGTTCAGTGCACTGTCGAGTAGGGGCAAAAAATTTTTCAGTTAGGATAGGTCTAAGTTGGTTTTGACTGGGGCTTGGGTGCAGCGATTGGGTGAGATCGAATCTCCCATCAGATCCTCAGATTGAGTGGCCCGTTTGGCATGGGCCTCCCAATCTGATTGGGTGATGGATTCCTTGAGTTGCTTCCGCTGTGAAGGTCTCCATGTCCTCCTGGCGTTGTGAGTGTGGGATGGTGGTGGTGGCCTTGGCCGCTTCCTTGGCTGCAGTCCTACAGGCCTGCTTAGCCTTCTTCTGCTCCTGCGGGGAGATGGGCTTTACCAATAGGTAGCAGCCTTGTGCTCCCCACGGGAAAGCCTCCTTGGTGCTTGAAGTTGGTTCGTAGTGCGCCTCTCCACTGGCCATGGCCGCCGAGGGGTGCTCTTGGAATGTGACGCCCTCTTTGATGGGGCACGCATGCGCCTTATGGCCAAACGCATCACAGTGGGTGCAAATGGGGGGGCGCACTGTCCACAGTTACCCGGAATGGGTGGGTGGTGTGCCCTGCAATGTCAATAAAGGTGGAGTGTGGGATCTAGGTTAGGTCCTTTGTGATCTCCTCAGTTGGGGTCAGAACTGTGATGGCTTTGCCAGTGCACAGGTGTGGCATCAGCATGAAACGTTGCATTTCGAAAGATTGTATTTCGCCATATATGGTGAGACCACCTTTCAGGTGTTGCTCCAAAATGTCACGTTTTACCATAGTAGGCAAAGTCAAATGTGAGGAAAATTTGGTTTAATTTTGTCCATCTGGTGCATTTAGTTTTGACGACCCATTGCCCTTCGGGGAGGTTGACCACTATGTGCACCGCTGCAGCCTTGTCTGCTGCTATTTTGCTTTTGAAACCTAGGTCCAGCCAACTGCACGACATGGAGTGAGGTGCAACATACACCGTGGTTGGGAAAATTTTGTGTACATCTTCACAAAATTTTTCCCACAAGGCCATATTTTGGATGTCTGATACACACGGACTCCAAATTCCACTGACAAAAGTGGCTGGGAATGTGGCGTGTTGATGTACTGGTTGCATCGTGCTTGCCATGTGAGTATCTCCGGTGAAATTGTGACCGCCAGTTTTTTTAGATTTTTTTCTATTCCGCCAGATTCTCTGGGGCATTTTCGAATGTTAGAGGCCGCGGGCCTTCCGCCTGCTCCTCTTGCCTTGCTTGCCCAACTGCTCTCAGACATGGGCGCAGACTAATCCCCTCTATGAGATTATCAAACTAGATTTAGTCTTGAATTGAATGGGTTGCAAAAGTGTTTGCAACGAGAAAGAAAAGTTTTTATCCTTTTGCATTATATTGGAAGTGAAGTAGATTGGGATCCGCTGCCCCAGAATTTCAAAGGTCTCCACTGTCAAATCAACAACAGCCCTGAAGTGTCCCATAAAAGTGGTTCTAATTAACAGGTCATAGATACTGTTAAGTGGCACTATAGCTGGAGCTACAATGAAAATTGACCCATACTGCAAGGGTATCGCGCTGTACGCTCCTTCAGAGATTGTGCTTTCCACGCCTGCAGTCCCATACACCATATGATGTTCCACATCAGGTTTTAATGCCAACTTTGCCACCATCTTAGTGGAAACTATGTTGACTAGGCTGCCCATATATATAATAGCGTGAACTCAATTTTGCTACAAAAATGTCACAGAAAATACACTTAGAGTAAAATGCATTCTGATTGTTTAAAACGTGGACATTTAATTGATCTCCTTTTCCTAGGAACCTCATAATACCCTCCCCAACTTTAGGGGTACTCTTTAACTATAGCGCCTTCAGGGAATGCCACGTTTACCCTTTTAAGAGAAACGCATCAGCAAATGGATTTTGTCTATCTGTAGAAAGTTGGTCAAACATTTGACAAGCATAAGGCTTTGGTTGCTCCTGAGAGACTGCTTCTGCTGTGTCCACAAATTGCGCTCATGTCAGCACATTCACCCCTTCAACTGGCTGCTGATATAGGAAGGCGTCGTTGTACTAAGGATCTTCCGCTGAATGTATGGGGATATGTTCAGGTGGGACGTTTTGAGTCTGAATAGCGGAGATAGAGAGTCCCATATTTACTCTGATCTGACTTTTCTCTGACTTTGCTGCTCCTTCAGTAGGTAATGAATCTGACAATTGAGGTAACCTCTAGCCAGGTGTCCAGAGCGACCACACAAAAACCAATTGACCCCATAAGACCTGCGTCCTTAATTGTTGTAAAATGGGCCACCCCAAAAGTTGGACTGGGGTCAAGCGGTGTAAAAAAAACCCTTTATAGATGAATTGCTGATGACAACACAGTTGGGAATGAGGCGTGTAGTGATAAAGCCAGTGGTTACTAAATGGATGCTGAACAGGGAGGGATTATCCCCCCAAATAAGAAAGTCTGGCAGCAGAGACAATAGGTTTCCTCTCTATATTGGGCGGAGAGAAGGTAGAGGATAGACGGCATAAATTTTAAATGAGTTTAAGCAAGGGTATGTTGTCCTCTAAATATGGAGCCATGGCATTGAAAAGCTCAGGGTATGGTTTCACAGCGGAGGTCAATGCTATACATACGTTGGATTCAGCTAAAGTCCTTACCCCAATTAACACATGGACTTCTGCCTAAATAAATTAGCAAGCGCGGTGAAGGTCTCATTATGCTGAATCCTGATGGTCAAGAACTCAGCCTTCTGATGTGCCATCTTTAAAGTTCCTCCAAAAAACACAGAACAGATTCTTTCACTTCTTAATAGGTAACGGAACTGTTGGGAAGATAGAAAGAAACTTGGTAAGCGCTTTCACCATCCAAGGTGGATATTAATAATTTGGATTTATGCTGATATGAAGCTCCTTCTAATGCAAACTCAAATTGCCTATAAATCCATGGACGTTCCCATCATGATTAAACGGAAGCAGCTTACCAATACAAACCTCCTACAGAAACTCCTTCTTTCATTGAAGCACAGCGCCCAGGGAAAGCTTGAGTTCCTCATATTCAATGGATGCAGCGTGTTGTGAAGATTCCTTGCCAAAGCAAGCCTGATACAACCTGGCCAGCGAATGAGCAATTTTTAAAGTTTTTATTGTGATTGATAAATAAGCCCCATGTAGTGAGCACCAATGTTTTAATTTTGGCGGTATTCTAAATATATCTCGAAGGGTTTTTGCACAGGGTTCAGCCCACTGAGCAATAGGACCAACAATATGATGATTGTCATCCATGAAACAACAGAATAAATTTTTAATAAAAATGGAGCACTTGCTTATCACAACATTCTTTTTATTCAATATAATAAATACAGCGGATCCTCACTGTTCCGCTCACTCTAAACTATTAATGACCTTCCCTATCAATTATTTCATCTTGTCTATATCTCAGTGACTTTGAATGATACCATTTCCTCCGCTTAGGTAATTCAGTTCACCGTATCTCATTGGTTCTAGAAATTCTTCATTTATTTAATTCATGATCACCTAATCTGAGGTGATTTACCACTATTCATCATGCATCAATATCTCCTAATCACCTCATATTAATTTATCTTATAACCCTCCATTCTAATTTGATATTGCCTCATCTTGAGGTGCTCTAAAATTGTAATTTATACTCACGCTCGATAGATTCTACCAATTCTGCCATACTGACTTAGGGTTTATCGTCCAGTTATATCAGAATCATGACAGGGTGGTTGTTTATAATTTCAAAAAAGATTAAAAAATAAAATTGACGCCCATCTGCATGGTTGCATCCTGGTAGCAACAATTTCCTGGAAGGATGGCCCACTAAGAATAACAAGCATATATGCGCAAAGAACCTCAGACAAAATTAAAATACCCCTTAAACCATATTAAAACTCCCAATCCATAATACACTAATGCAGGGAGATTATAACTGCTGGGTTGAACCCACACGGATAAATGGCCCAAACCCATGGGTATCTTCCAGGAAACATCAAACTCCGTGAAATAAATGCATCCCTCAGCCTTTAAGACACTCTCCCTCAGTGCACCCCTCCTCCCATACATGACTTGACCCCATGTGTGAAATGGCAATCTCATCTCAAAGAGCATAATAGACCTCATCCTTGCTCCCAAAGCCCACCCAACAGCTTTATCCAATTTCACAACCAAAATTTTTTTCTTCCAACTACCACCTCGCTTTGGTGCATCTATCTGCAACCTGCATGCCTGCAAAGTGCTAACCTTGATGAAAATGCACCTAGAAAATACAAAACTTCCCAAGCTATCTGACTGGACCAAAAATAAAACCACGACCCCCAAATTTACAACCCCACTTACATTAACCCCATCATGACTTGGACAGAATTCAAAATCTAGCTAAAAACAAAACATGCTACTTTGCCTCACGAAAATACCACGCTAACACTGCCACAATCAAACGCACCCTGTCTAAGCTTTTCCTCCTGGAGCTCAACACTCAAAGACTGTCTACAGCCCTAAATAGTGGAAAAGGAGGGCGGAAATATCTGCCTGCCTTAACGCCACCATCTATAAGGACTAGCATAGAATTAAGGTATCAAGAAAGGTAAGTTTATAAAAGAAGGCGAGACCTGTTTTATGTACTTCTCTGCCAATTTCACTCCCAAGGCAAAAAACCAATGTGCACACAAGTCCTCAAAGGCGACAGCACAGTTGTAACCAACCCATCAGGCGTATCATCCAAAATACACAATTTTACTTTAACTTGTACCCTGAAACCCCAACTAAAGAAAAAATAAAAAATCTCATAGACAGCGCCAGAATCCAAAGTGCATTGCCCGATAAAAATCTAATAAAATAATCACAAGGGAGGAGATCTGGGACACAGTGCACTGTGCACCGCGTAGGAAGTGACAGGCCTAATGAGATACCCTATAATTTTAATAAAAAATATCTCAAGTGCATAGCACCCCTCCTACTGGAATCCATGAAATAGAGCCTGATGGACACCCTCTTTCTACCAGGAAGACATGACATCTAAGTCAAAAACCTGTTTGAAAAGGGTGACATGTTGAACCTGTACAACTAGCATCCAATTGCCTTAACAAATATAGACACAAAACTTCTAACTAAAATTCTAGCCAATAGACTGGGTGGAATAGCAGCCAAAGTGCAATCCCCTAATAAATTTGGGTTCATAATCAGGAGATCTGTCTGAGATAACATGCACACCATTGCCAATATCTGTCAATACAAAGCAACCGGTGCCCTACTAATCCTAAACCAGGAAAAGGCTTATGAGCGCGTCATCCGACCCTACTTGAAGGAGTTTCTGAAAGCTTTCAAGCTCCCACCCAGATCATAGATTGGGCAATACTGCTCACAGAATCAGTATCCATGGCTGTGTGCGGCCTTGGTTCCCTGAATGACTTAATTAAGCCACACAGATGGCTCAAGCAAGGGGATCCCCTCAGCCTAATGTTATACAACTTCAGCATAGATCCACTTTTACACATTATCAACTTGCGCCTTGCTGGCATCACAGCACAAGGCCAGCCAGCGTCAAGATACTGGCCATTGCAGATGACTGTGTGGCAGGCATAGCAAGTAATGAAGATTCCTGGAAGCTGGAGTACACCCTGGATGAATATTCCATCGTGAGCAACACAACAATCAACAAAAAGAAGACTGAAATAATCCTAATAGCCGCGGGTACACATCTAACTGAACTAAAGTAACCCCACCATCAAGCTGCTCATGAAAGGGAGACCCCATAATCCTGCCCTTTGCATAACTACCCTCCACCAACCCTGTCCGCCACCTTGGGATGTTGTTGAAAGCAGGTGGATACGCCACTGAGACAAGTGAGAACAACCTGCTACAAAGAATTTTTACTCGCGTCACCTCCCTTAAAGGAAGGTCACCTGGGCTACCAGGGCATGTAACAGTAGATAACTCACTCATCCTCTCAATCATATATTCCCTGCCCCGCTATCTCTTTCTCTCTCTCTTTTAATTTTTGATGCACTACCTGATCCAATGATGGCTGTGGCCAGGATCCTGCCCACCTATACGCATGGAGATGCTCTATGAATCACACTCAAGCGGTGGCATGGGCCTAACAGACTTTGAGGTACAAGTCAACCACATATGGGTAAATGGATAGAGGAAGTGCTTGCTCTGGACCTCCCACGCCAACACTGGTCCAGGGCAGCCAGGGCCATCTTTTCACAGGCACTCAAACTGTTAAACACCACAACCCATCCAGCCTACTCACATACCTCGCAAACTGTCCCAAAGCTGTGGTCCCGCATGAAACCCCTACCTTCACACGCCTCTTCCTCATCATCAGTAACTTAAGATGGACGGTCACAATAACGGGCATTAGTAAGGGAAGGGAATACCCAGAGCCCACTTTATACTAAGGAATCCAGAGGACCACCCCCAGAGGAACACACACGACATGGCCCCAGTCATTGCAAGAGTCAACTACTTGGATGCCTTGAGCATCCCTTATGACTTCACAACACAAAAGGCAATATGGAGGCTCACCCATCACCCACCTTTAACTAAGGGTAAGAGTAAACTCCTGGATATGCCTCAGATGAACCTACAAAACAGCAGATTGCTCAAACGCTTGTCATTCAACATGTGCAGTGTGTGGAGGAGATGGCACCCTACACTACGTCTTGAAGTGTGCCCTCCAATAAGAGCCATAAGTCATGAGGTTGCACGCCTGTTTAAAATCCACAACAACCAGGACCTATTAATCTCAATTTTCCTCCTTGCATTCCATCTTGAATCCCCTATATCACCCACACTCCTCTCCCTCAAAGTAACCATAGCACTGTGGACTATACATACAGTCTCACTGATGCCTTCAAAGGAAAAGTGCCAACCATCCTTGGGACAGTCATCAGATTTCACCTGCGCTTACTGGAACACTTCCAGGCCTAACTTTATGGATACATGAAGACAAAGCAGCTAAGAATCATTGAGTCGTGGTTCCCAGTCTGTTTTTACACATGGACCCCTTCCTCCACACCAGCTCAATCATAGGGGAAATCATCCTGGAATAGAATACTCAATCCCCACTACACCTGGCGGTACCAGCTGACAACCAGAGTAAATCGTCTACTCTGAGGTGTCCAATTATTTTTCACTCTTGCATCTACTTTACCTCACTTCCCCCTACTCTAGTTTCTATATTTTAACGGTAGTGACCGCCCCCTGGCCTGCTTACAACAATTAAATAAAAACCCCAACTTCTGGACCATATCTTCTGAGATAAAGTTTTGTGGGCTCCATTATCAAGCAAAGCCATTGTATGTAGACTCTTGTTGTTAGGAACAGGGGATCTCAAGGTTGCATTTGTAAGGACCTGAGGGAGCCTAAGTTGGCTCTGATTGAAAACTGGCAGATTCTGATCAGCCACCAGAGTAACCAAGAAACTGCTTTCTCTGTGGCCCTGAAGCTTTCTCATTGATGAGGGGAGAGCCATTTTCATGGCTGCACTTGAATGGCCTTGATGGGTTCTGTAGTGCACAAAAATACTTAAAGGATTGCAAATGGTAATGGCAGGAGGTAAAATGGTTATTATAAAAACAAAGCTAGAGAATAAAATAGTCCTGTGCCCTCACAAGTTAGGGCACTGTCTTTTAAATATGGAAGGTGGTTTTATAGTTGATAGTGCTGTTCTTAAGTTCTTCAGCTCTTGTGTTGGGAATTTCTCAGGTTGCAGGTTTCTGGGTTTGCGCTTGGGAGGAAAGGTTCAGTTTGCAGAATGTTACAAGAACTGAGGTTAGAGTAGGTGATGGCACGCCTTTTTTGGCCGCTTCCCAATTAAGCTTCCTTTAGTTTAATCTGAAAATCTTTCTAAACTGTGGCGCACTCCATCCTCAGAGGTCTGGCACATGAACGAAAAAAATTTTATATACATCAGAAAGTTATATTGCGGAAATATAAAAAGAAGGATGAAATTAAAGTCAGATTTTTTATATCCTTGGCAAAATCACATTTTTGTAGTGGGACGCCAAAAATAAAAGCTCTCAGGATTTTTTGTTTTTTAGAAATTTTTAGATAAGGAGTGGCAGCATTGGGGAACTTACCTGGAGTACATCTGAACTATTTGTATAATTGTGGGATTTCTCTACATATAAAGCTTAATTTAAATCAATCTAATAAGTACTAGACAGTAGGGGGGATTGAGGTGAGCGCAATTATAAGATTTTTTATAATAAGATTGTCATTTTCTAACTGATTTGGGTTATTTGAGACCACCTGGCTTATTGCCTTTTTGTAAAAAGTCTTACAGCATTAGTCATCAATTTAAAGTTCTTGTATAACCACTCAATTGATAAAGACACTAGTAAAAGAAGGCCCTAAAGCACTTTATTAATGAGAGGTAAGCCATTTATGCTTGTTCAAGTTGGCTGTGATGTTTCCATGATGCATAAAATGCTTTAAGAATGTCAAACTTCAAACAATTTGGTAAAGGATAGCTTTTTTAAAAACATTGCTAATGTGAAAACAAAAATAGGAAAGTACCCTAACAATCAAAAGCAATGATTAGATAAAGAAATTGGCTTTAGGAGTTAATACGCTTTTCTTAGGTGCTGCATCCTCATCCCAGGTTGGAGGTTTTTTAGTTTGTGCTTTAAGAAAAAAGGTCATATTGTGAGATTATCATGAGAATTTGAGTTTAAAGAGATGATGGAGCATGGAAATATTGACTTCTCCCTATTTAACTGTTAAGCCTTTTTATATGTTTAAAATTGATATAAGCTCCATACTGTCATCTGGGAAGCTTTTCTTTCTCATAACAATCACTTTAGTTACTACAATTTGATTCGAACAGCAAATTTGGATAATCACACACAGGAAAGATGGGCGACTTTAATAACAAAAATAATACAACATGGGTGAGTGTCATGGCAAGCGGTGCGCTTAACGGTGCAACTAAAGGCAAGAAACGCCCTGGAGGGGGACCAGGAACCCAATCTGCAAAGAAATCGCAAACTCAGACACCGTCTGGGTTTATGGTATTTACTGTAAAGCACGCGCAAAACATGTACATTCAATTTAACCAACCTTTGTCAAAGGTGGAACACGGGATCAGACTCTTCCTTGGGGATGAGTCACCAACCCTGTGGGAGAAAACATGTGAGGCACAGCCCTCACTTTTCCCTCACGCAGTGTACATAACCACCAACAACATGGGCCATGGCTGGATCAATATTGGTTTAAAACAGCCGATGAAGCTGATGCTGCAGCAAAAATCTGCGTGGAAATTGCCCTCCCTGAGGGCAAAAAAATTGTGCGCACCGCGCGCACCAGATGGAATAAAGTGAAAACTTTGTTCATCTCCTTTGACTCGCTCCCCACCAACCTTCCTCGTAAGGTAATTGAGGAAGAGCTCTGCAAAGGTCTTGTGGCCTACGGAGAAATCCAACAACTTGAATTACAGAGATTTCACTTAATGCCCGACCTGTGCACGGGCAAAGCTATCACTGTAATCAACCCCTTCCCAGAAGTGGAAGAGGATTTATCCAGAATTCCCCGCGCAGCAGAATTTCACTTCACAGATGGGGCCAGTCAGCTGCATTCTGAGTTACAATGGAACGCGCACCACCCATTTGCAACCACTGTGGCTCACTAGGCCACAAGGAACATGCATGCCCTGTAAAAGAGGGCTTAATGTAAAATGATTTTTGTGAAGAAGCTATGGATGAAGATAATGAAAACTTTGCCAAAATGACTGATGGCCACCACCCATTCCGCTGGGGTGAAGATGGACTATACTCCATTGTGGACCCAGTTACAAGTAAACAGCGTAAAGCAGCACAAAAAGCCCGCAAGAGAACAGCGGCTGAAGCGGTGGCACACGCGGAATCCGCCATTAACCACGGACAAATTCAGGAGGATATTTAGTTATTCACCAAAACCTACCAATCAGAACAATATGCCCAGGTCGAAAATTTTCACAGTAACCAGACTGAGCCACAAAGCGTTATCAGTCATGCACATACTGAGGAACAATGCAACCACAATTTGGGTAAAAATACGGTGCACAATGCAACACAGTTGAACCTCAAAAATATATAATCCAATCAACAACCCGCATCAAATCAACATGAGACCTGTGCAGGAAAAGTTGATGCAAATGCAAAAAACCGCAATTCCCTTGAATCATTGGGTCAGATCAAGGGAACCAACAATGGCAGTGAAAGAGTTGGAGTACAGATGCAGAGCATGGCCAAAATGAGCTATGGTGGGATAGGACCAGAGGGCCCTTCCAACTGCTCCTGAGGCGCCACGGGCACCTCAGTATCAATAGGGATGTTAAATATCGCGGGAGCCAGGGCTCATATGTCCCATGACAAAAAGCTGCCATTCCTGCAAAAACCTCTTTTAGATATCTTGGCCATCCAAGAAACCCAATGCCTACAAGGGGAAGAAGAATCCTGGTCAACCAGGGTCGCACCATCACAATCAGTATGGACGTCTCACTGTGGGGTGATAGTCCAAAACAACAAAAAATTTAAAATTAAAAATTCATCATCACACTTGCATGGTCGAGTCCTGGTAGCAACAATCACATGCCAAGATGAAATAATTTCGTTAGCATGTATCTACGCACCATGCACTGCAACTGGAAGAAATAAAAATTTTGAAAAAATTTCTACCCTCACCCTCCCACCAGATATCATCATGTTAGGCGATTTCAACTGCTGGGATAACCCCAATACAGATCGATGGCCTAATCCCAGGGGATACCCACCTGGACACATTGAATATCACAATGAAGGCATCTCTTGGCTTACAGGATGCTCTTCCTCCAAATTCACCAATCCTTCCCCATATGACAAGACCCAACATACGTGAGGGACTGCTCATATCAATGAGTCATATTGACCACATCCTCATCCCACAATCCCACCACTCAAGAATCTCCAAATTTACAACAAAAAAGATCAATTTTTCTGATCACCAATTAGTTACGGTGCAGTTAGCGCCAACCCAATCCCACACACAGATGTCGCCTTGGAGAAAGATTCACCCAGAAAATATAAGATTGCCTGAGATATCTGACTGAGTTGAAAACAAGGCTACAAACCCAGGTTTCACAGCCCCATTCACTTCAGATCCCATCAGAACATGGGAAAATTTCAAAAAAGATTTAATCCACAAAACCCAACATATTGCATCACGCAAGTACACCGCGGACACAGCCACAATCAAGCGTACCTTGGCAGAACTAGACCACCTGGAAATAAATACTCCGAGATTTGGCTATAACCCTAATTGGGGACGCAAATGGGCAGAAATTTCAGTCCAACTTAACAATCTCATCTTTGAACACCAACACAGAATCAAAGTATTGAACAAAGGTAAGTTCATAAAGGAAGGAGAAACCTGTTTGACATACTTTTTCCGCCAATTCCACTCCCGCGGAAACCAGCCCACGTGCACACAGGTCTGCAAGACCAACGGCACCATGGCAACTGACCCTGAGGAGGTCAAGGCGGAAGTACACCGCTATTATACCAAATTATATCGTGATATGCCATCAGATCCACAAAAAATTAAAGGATTTATTCAAACTGCCAAGATACAAAGTACACCACCAAATTACAATATACTATCCCTTATTTCATGGGAGGAGCTTTGGAAAACAATTTGCGGTGCACCACGTAGGAAATGTCCAGGGCCTGATGGGATACCCTACAAATTTTACAAAAAATATTTTCAACAAATCGCCCCCCTCCTATTGGCGTCAATGAACCAGAGTTTTTTGGAAACACGCCTATTACCAGGAGGCCATGAATCCTACGTTATAACCTTGTATAAAAAGGGTGACAAGTTGGACCTGGCCAACTGGCGCCCAATTGCACTCTCCAACACTGATACAAAAATTCTAACAAAAATTATAGCAGCTAGATTAAACGCAATTGCATCTGACGCCCTATAAACCAACCAGTTTGGGTTTATACCAGGGCGTTCCATCTGGAACAACATACATCCTGTTGCAAACATTTGCCAATCCAAAGCAACTGGTGCCCTGGTCTTCTTGGATCAGGAAAAGGCGTATGACCGTGTTAGCTGGCCATACCTAAAAGAACGTCTACATGCCTTCAAACTCCCACCAAGATTCATAAAATGGGCGATGCTCCTAACAGAATCTGCAATCATGGCTGTATGCGGCCCTGAATTCCTAACAAACAATATCAAACCACACAGAGGGCTCAAACAAGGGGATCCCCTCAGCCCACTGCTATATAATTTCAGCTTTGACCCGCTCCTCCAAGCAACTGACTCACGTCTCATGGGAATAACCGCACAAGTACAACCAACAGTCAAGATACTGGCCTTTGCAGATGACTGCGTAGCAGGTATAGCAAACAATGAAGATGCCCTACAGCTGGAACACACTCTAGAGGAATACTCCAAGGTGAGCAATGCATCGCTTAACAAAAGGAAGACAGAAATCATCCTCTTAGGCAAATACACAAATATTTGGGCCACAACATCAAAACCTCACACCAACACTCAAAGAAAAAACCCAATTATATTACCCTTTGCAACACTTCCCACCACCACTCCTGTCCGACACCTTGGAATATGGCTAGAATCAGGGGGATATGCTAATGAGACAATGGAAAGTAACCTGTTACAACGGGTATCCAAACGCGTCGCCTCCCTCAAGGGAAGAACCCCAGGACTAACAGGACGAGTTACAGTTGCTAACTCGCTCATCCTCCCAATACTGTGGTACCAGGCCCATGCGATAGCCTTCTCACCTACCTTTATAACCTCAATTCGCGCGCTTATCCAGGGCTGGCTGTGGCCTGGCTCTCACCCTCCTATACAGATGGAAACACTATTGGCCCACGCTCAAGCGGAGGCATGGGACTAATAGATTTTGAGAGTCATGCCAATCACATCCTAGGTACCTGGATAAAGGAAATCCTTGCTCCAGACCTCCTGAAACAACATTGGTCCAGAGCAGCAGGGACTAACTTTGCACAGGCGCTCAAATTAGCCAACCCACATAGTCCACCCAGACTACTTTCATACCTTGCCAAGCACCCTACTGCAACAGGTCCGCATGGAACCTCCCCTCATTTCAAACATATCCTTAGAACTATCCGCCGTATGGGATGGACCATAGAGAACATGGGTACTATACAATGAAGGGGACGACCCAGCCTCCCAATTCAAATTAAGAAACCCAGAAAACCACCCCCAGAGGGATATGCTCGCAACAACCCCAAGCATAGCTAGGATAGAATACCTAGATATGCTGGACATTCCCTATGATTTAACCACACAGAAAGCAATGTGGAAAATGACACACCACCCACTCCTACAACCAAGGATAAGAGCAAACGCCTGGCGCTGTTTGAGAAGGACCTATAGGACAGCAAACCGCTCCAACTCCCTCCACAAAACATGTGCAGTATGTGGAGGGGAGGGATCCCTACATCACCGCCTAGAAACATGCCCCCAACCAAAGCTATATGGCAGGAAGTCGCACGCCTGCTTAAGCTCCAAAACGAGCAGGAATTTTCTATATCAAAGAGCCTCCTCGTGCTCCAGATTGAGTCACCAATCCCATCTACCCTCCGCTCCCTAATAATACCCATTGCAATGTGGACAATTTACACCATTGCCTTAGATGCGTTCAAGGGCACAGTCTCAACCATCCATGGGATTATTAACAGATTCCATGTCCACTTACTAGAGCACTTCCAAGCCTGGCTCTATGGATATATGAAACCAAGACAAAAAGCGCTCATAGAATCATGGTTCCCACTCTGGTTCCTCCACACAGACCCTTTCCTTCACACCTGCTCCATAGCAGGGGAAACCCCCTCATAGTAGTGCACCAACCCCCCCATACCTGGCAGTCCAGTGGCAACAGGGGTAACTTGAGTACCCTGGGGTGCCCAATTTTTATACTTCTTATTTATTCTCTTAGTTTCACATATATTCAGTAATTGTCTGTCCCCTGGTCAGCTTACCTCGGTTAAATAAAAGCTCCATACTGTAACAACTAGTGACATGTTTCCTGAAATTAGCCTCCATTCTAAAGCCAAGTCTAACAAGCCCTTGAGGCAGAGACCAGAACCCCTAAGGGTCACCAATGACCTATATAAGGTCAAAGACAAAAAATGGGTTTTGACTTTGCCATCCAGGGCTGAAACGGTTTATCTGAGGCAAAAGCCCAGGCGGGAATCGATCTTAACACCCAGAAAATTACATGATATGAGGTTATGAAATCTGGCCAAATTTGAAACATTTTGATTTTGTTGAAAAATGACAAATTTATAGCTCATATCAGATTCAAACAACCACTGGGATCTTTGTGAAGCACCCTCTATAAATTAAGTCCCAAGATGAGAAAGGCTTTGCTTTTCTCAGATATTCTGATCACCCTAATAAAGTTTAGGAATTTTTGGGCCAATTTTCTGAATAATTTTTGTTTTCTTATACAAAAAATATACTTCTCTGAAGATCTGTTATGGCTGGAGTTCGTTTTTCGCTCTGATTTGCACCCCCTGCTGTATGTGAACCCTCCATCCACTCTGCCACCTATTCTGCCAGCTCCGCCTCCTCCTATTTTTCTGACCTTTGCCTTGGATCCTACGCCACCCTTCCCAACTCCCAGGGCCTCTTGTCCCTGATGGTTGTGGCCAGTTTGGTATGCGTTTTGCTCCAAAGATTTATATGGAAACACAATACTGACCATTTAGGACGTCTCTTCATTTTGTTGGGTCACTTGGCCTTGTTGTATCACCTTTAGCCTGTGCCTTTCCCTCCAGAGATCTCCTGCGCTCCAGTTTCCCTGACATTATCTGAGAAAAGCCTGAATTTTTTTGTGAGTTTCTTCTACTGTTGGGTGGCTAGAGTTAGTCCATTACTCTCAGAGTTGTCACCCGTTGAAGCGGTCCACTGGGCTGGTACCTTTTTATCCCTTCTGGCCTTGGTTGTTACCTTCCTCAAAGGGTGTGCTGAAGGTGTTGCGCAGCTTCCCTAACTCAAAACTCTCATAAAGTGTGCAGTACCTGCCACTACCAGTCTCACTCTTCACTTTTCATGTGATTCCAAGTTTAAAAATGAGATCTTTAACACGTTGTACAGCCTTAGGACTGCCAGAAGTCTCAAGGCAAGGACTTAGCTGACGTCCTCCTCCTCCAGATGCTTCTTCGTAAGATTTCAGAGGGATCCCACCAATGGTTACTCTCCAAAGGTGAGAATAATAGATACCTCCTGGAATTTCTCCCAGCGTTGAATACCTTTGTCAAGCCATGTGAGTATCCCCCTGCTACCTTTGAGGACTATAACTCTTTTGTACGCTTGTCCCAAGGAGACCTCACTACAACTCAATACTTGCGCCTGTTTCAAGAGCGAGCATCAAGGTTGGAATCTCTTTAACAGTTGAAAATGGCCCTTCTCCGCAAGTCCCTAGATAATACTGGTGCTTCCTTTGGCATATGGGATAACCCTCCCCCTCCTTATCTGGGACATGCTCCATCTTTGCATCCCTGTTGTCTATCAGCCTCTGTGCCACCAAGCTTAATTGTACCGCTTAACGTCAGATCCTAGCACTTAATGACTCCATCACTATGGGGCACCAACATGTTTCTGATCCAGTGGTGACATATCCATCTGAGACACTGGCCGTTATGGACACTTCCAACCTGATATAGAATGCCCTACTTCCGTACTCTCCCAGTACCGCTTGAAACCAGCAGTGAGCTCACTGGAAGGTGAGACTGAAACATCCATCATAGGTGGGGGTCCCCTCACTACTGGCCCTGCACCACTGCGCTCCATGGAGTGCCCTTCACTTTGTCCTCAAAATGTAGAGGTGTTAGTAAGTCTAATCCATTTGATTCAGAGCATTCACTTCCTCCAGGGTACAGATCTGCCGTTGCCATTTTGGAACCTATGCCTTCTGTCCAACCTGTCATCCCAGTTGGTCCAGTTGAACAACTCTTTCCTGTCACACCAAAGTCATCTCTTGTGGAGAACTCCATCCAGAAACGAGTAGAGATCCATGAGAGGATTATTGAAGAAGAGATAGCCATGGCTGACCCCACCAAAAGCTTAACTGTCCTGACTGGTGTAGTCTCATGTGATAAAGATCTTACTCCCGCCAAACATAGAGCATTAAGCTACCCCACACCATTTAAGTCCTGTAGACAATTTTATGGCAATGTGAAGTCATATAGGGAAAATTTTTTTAGGGGATAATCCACATTATACGCCGTCCTCTGGGCTTGGAGACATCCCGTCATCCCTTGGCTCTGAGAAAAATAAACCCTCCTCTGCCTACTTCTTGCTCATGGCTACTTTTTCTTCTGTAGGTAAGAGCTTTCAAGCACTCGCTTTGGTGGACACTGGTGCAACTGAAAACTTCATCCGTCAAGAGTTGGCAGAGGCCCTGGAGCTACCCCTGGGAATTGATCTGTTTGTGAAGGGTGGTGCAACTCAAAACATTACAAGTTATCATGTGTTAACACCTATTCCTTTCATTGAAGGTGATGGTTACTTTGTTGAGAGCTTCTCCTCGATAAAGAACCCCCTATACCCTGTTATTTTAGGGTTGGCTGGTGGCGCCTATTTGACATCGCCATTAACCTCCTGGACTATATCATGCATGCACAATTTCCTGGTGGAGTCACAGTTACCATTCCTTGCTTAGATGAGAGCGCCATGGTGCTCCCCAGAAGGTGGGGCTCCTCTAAGATGGGCCTAGCCTCTATTCAATATACTGACGCCCTGACCCCAGCACTTACTCTGCCAGAATGCATCCGTGGACATGCTGATCTGTTTGATCCCGCAAAGGCTCTCCCACTCCCTGAGCACACCAAGTTTGACTTTGAGTTTAAGTTGACCGTGGATCTTGTCAAGATATCCTCCCCAATTTACCCTTTGTCCCTGAGGGAGGAGGCTGCCTTGGACGCTTGGGTAGACGACATGCTCTCTAAGGGTCAAATCTTTAAGAAATCTTCACCTGTGTGCTCCCCCTCCTGTTTGTAAAAGATTCTGATTTCTCATTTCGTCCCTGCGTTGATTATGGCAATCTTAACAACGTAACAATGCCTGACCCCCATCCGCTCCCTCTGGAGCAACAGATTGCCCACTACGTGGAAAAGGCTAGGGTGCTCAGCAAGCTTGACAGTCTCAACGCTTTCAACCAGATCCGCATTAATGAAGGACAGGAGTGGTTGACCGCTTTTTGCACTCGGAAAGGTATCTACCAGTTCAGGGTTATGCGGTTTGGTTTGAAGAACGCTCCCGCCTGCTTTCAGAGGCACATTGATGCTGTCTTGGGAGACCTTATGGGTACTTGCGCGATTTCACACATGAACGACATACTGATCTTTTCCCCAAATGCCGAATCTCATGCCTGTCACCTTGTGTCTGTCATGGAGAGGCTTTCACAGGCAAACCTTACGATTAAGGCTAACAAGTGTGAGTTTTTCTAGTCCAAGGTCTAGTTCTTAGGAAACATTATCTTATCCCATGGTCACATGATCGCCCCAGATAAGGAAGCAGCTATCCATGATTGGGTTAACCCCTCATCTCTCACAGAGCTACGCAGCTTCCTTGGGACATGTAACTTCCTCAAGAAATTCATTCCCCAGCTCTCAGAAGTTGCCTCCCCTCTCTACACCGCTGCAGGGAAGAGGATTTTAGTTGGATCAATGAATGCAACACTGCATTCCACACCATCAAGTCGATACTATTGTCCAGCCCAATGTTAGTACATGCAGACCCCAGCCGCCCCTTTATTATCGCCACTGATGCTTCCAACTTTGCGGTGGGAGCTGCTCTTCTACAAGAGGGGGAGGATGAAGTTGAGCGGCCTGTTGCTTACTTTTCTAAGAAAATGACCCTAGCTCAGCTCAACTATGCAATATATGATAAGGAACTCCTTGGAGTTGTTGAGGCAGTACACACTGGTGTCAACATTTGCATGGGTCTAAGTGGCCATCTACTGTCCGTACTGACCACAAGGCGTTGATGTACTACCGCGCCCCCAGAAGCTATCCCCTCACCAGTCCCGGAGGTTAGAAATCCTGTCAGGGTTTGACTTCAAATATGACTTCATTAAGGGCACCCAGGACATATTACCTGATGCTCTATCCCGGAACCCTGCCCTAGCACCTGACCCAGCACTAGTTGACGCCCACGTTACCCAGGTGTTGATTAAGCCGGAACAGGTGAATGAGAGCCCACTGTCCAACCCACCCACTCTGCTCATGATGGAACCTTTGGAAGTTGACGCTGACACCCCTTCCCGTGTTAGGTTGTCTTAACCTCTGTCAGCTGACTATGATAAGATTAAGCAGGCCTGCCATAGAAATGCGAATCTCTGGACAAAGGCTACCATTTGAAGGATGGGGTCATCCTCCATTAGGGCAAGTGGTGGGTACCTCCTGGATCCCTGCGTGAGGAAGTGATCCGTGAAGCTCATGAACCTCCAACTGTTGGTCACCCTGGCAAGGACAAGACGCTTGAGTTAGTCCGCCGCTCCTACAGTTGGAAAGGTATTGCCACTGATGTGGCAAAATTCACAAAGTCCTACTTGACGTGCAACTGGTCAAAGCTAAGCCGCCTGAAGAGTGCTGGATTGCTTGTTCCCCTCCAAGCTGCTGAGGGCCCTTGGACATCAGTGTCTGTCGATTTTATTATGGAACTTCCCTTGTCCCAGAGTTATAATGCAGTAATGGTTATGGTGGACCGTTTCACAAAGATGGCCCACTTCATCCCCTGCAACACCACCATTACTTCAGTTGAGACAGCCCGCCTCTTTGTAGATCACATCTTTTGCTTACATGGTCTCCCCAATGAGATTATCAGTGATCAGGGACCACAAATTCACCACTCATTACTGGGAAGCCCTGCTTTCTATCCTCAGCATCCGCCCCTGTCGCTCCACAGCCTTCCACCCCCAGTCAGATGGACAGATGGAGAGGTTTAACCAAGGTTTGGAGCCATTCTTGCGTAGTTATTTTAATGCTGAACAGAACAGTTGGTTCTCTAACCTCCCACTGGCGCAATTCGCCTATAATAACCTTACCCATGCCTCTACAGGCACTTCCCCTTCTTTGCAAATTATGATTACAACCCCAGGCTCAACCTAAGTCCACGGATTGAGTCCACCATCATCACTGCTAATGAGCGCGCTAAAGAGCTCAGGGACATACATTAGGCAGTGAAGGACCATCTCGTTGATGCTGTGAGGATCTACAAAGCATATGCTGATCAAAAGCGTCGTGAAGGACCTGAGTATAAGACTGGGGACTTGTTATGGTCAATTCAAAAATCTCCACCTAAAGCAACCTTGCCGCAAGCAGGTCCCAAGAGTGTTGGACCCTTCAATATCCTCAAGAAAGTTGGCCCATCGTCTTACCAGGTTGACTTACCCCCCTCAGTCAAATTGTTCAGCACCTTACATGAATGCCTCCTGACCCCTTCAATGGTCCCATGTTACCTCATCCAGATCCCATGATAGTGGATAGTGAACCCAAATATGATATTAATGCCGTTCTTGCTTCTCGCCTATCCTGACGCTGCCTGCAATACTTGATGTCCTGGAAAGGATATGATGAGACAGAGAACAGCTGGGTATCTTATTGGGACATGATCAAAGCTCATGACCTAATTCATGACTTCCACTCTAGATTCCCAGATGCTGCAGGACCTACCACCCAAACCTCTTTAGCTGCCATGAAGCTACCAACTCCCCACAAGAACTTTGACTTAGCCAATGTCCCCTCAGGTGGTGTAGAACTCAGTCCAAGAGCGGAGGGTGATGTCACAGCTAGTGACATAATTCCTGAAATTAACAGCCCTTCTAAAGCCAAGTCCAACAAGCCCCTGAGGCAGAGACCAGAACCCCTAAGGGTCACCAATGACCTATCTAAGGTCATTGACAAAAAATGGGTTTTGGCTTTGCCATCCAGGGCTGAGGAAAACGGCTTATTTGAGGCAAAAGCCCAGGCGGGAATCGATCTTAACACCCAGAAAATTACATGATATGAGGTTATGAAATCTGGCCAAATTTGAAACATTTTGATTTTGTTGAAAAATGACAAATTTATAGCTCATATCAGATTCAAACAACCACTGGGATCTTTGTGAAGCACCCTCTATAAATTAAGTCCCAAGATGAGAAAGGCTTTGCTTTTCTCAGATATTCTGATCACCCTAATAAAGTCTAGGAATTTTTGGGCCAATTTTCTGAATAAGTTTTGTTTTCTTATATAAAAAATATACTTCTCTGAAGATCTGTTATGGCTGGAGTTCGTTTTCCGCTCTAATTTGCACCCCCTGCTGTATGTGAACCCTCCATCCACTCTGCCACCTATTCTGCCAGCTCCGCCTCCTCCTATTTTTCTGACATTTGCCTTGGATCCTACGCCACCCTTCCCAGCTCCCAGGGCCTCTTATTTCTGATGGTTTTGGCCAGTTTGGTATGCGTTTTGCTCCAAAGATTTATACAGAAACACAATACCGACCATTTATGACGTCTATTCATTTTGTTGGGTCACTTGACCTTGTTGTATCACCTTTGGCCTGTATCTTTCCCTCCAGCGACCTCCTGCGCTCCAGTTTCCCTGACACATACCTGGAGGTCCAGCTCTTACTTAACAGCAAAAATAGGAAATTAAATCAGGAATATTGAGAAATTTGAGATTCAGAATTAGGGATTGGAAAATTATAATTTATAGAAAAATTGTAAAATCATATCATGAAATTAAAAATGGAGGGTAAATTTAGAAAATTGGGTGATTCTGTAAATTGGATAATAGAAAAAGTTGGCAGCGTTAGGGGTAAGCTTATATAAAGAAAAGATATACTATTTTTTATGGTATAGTTAGTGGATTTTTCTTCACAAGAGCCTAGTCTTCTCAACATACACACAATTGGGCAATGTTAGGATAGGAGCAGTTTTATAAAAAGGGTATAAGGCAATATCTATCCTAAACCTTTTATATAAAGCCTCACACTTGTTTCCAGAGTGAAATTCCAAAATCAGCATGGGGAAGTTTAAGTGTCAACCTGTCAGCGTAAATCCTGACATTAGTGGAATTCCTGAGATTACAGATACCACAATCAAATCAAGAGGATATGTGATGAAGTTAGATCAAATAGTTGCATATCAAATGAATAATTTTAGTAAAAAGTTTGATTAGTCATTTAAATTACCTCAATTGCAATAATAATGAGTCAATTATTCGCACCAAAAGGAATTTATAATGAGACTGAGATGATTATCACTGCCTTTCAAAATCATATGCAAGTTACAATCCCATATGCTCCATCAAATAATAGTGCACTGTTTTAAAATCAATTAAGCATAGTTAAGTCCAGGAAGTTGGATGGTATATAAAACCAAGGTATTCATTTGTTCATCAATGCGATCAATAAAATATTTTTTATCATGCAAACACTATTAAGCTTACTACTAAAATGTTATCAATATTGATATACCACCCCAGCCTACAAAAAACTCCCTTCCAACTTTCCTCTATGGAAACCATATCTTTAGGTAAATCCCATACCATCTTACCCACCATTCCTTATATCTGGACACCTCTAGTGTCCTTGTCATACTGGATCAAACCCCTTGGTTATGCTAGCTCATGGTTAGCTACCCCCAACCAGGTCAGTAGTACACCAGTCCCTGACACAACCTTTACTTCAGATACAAGAATAAAAAGGTCTTTTACTCTTTGTATAGGGAGGGTGCTCCAGTGGTAGAGTATGGACTCTCTACCATGCCTCCTGGGTTCAATCCTGGTAGATGAACTTTGGGTATGGGATGATTATGACTGAGTTGGCGTTGCGCATCAATGCCCTGAACCAAAATAGCAAATAGCAAGGCGGTCCATGGAGTTCCTGGCCTATCATATGCCACGCATGGAGGTTTTTCTAGGTTTTATCCTCCTTTCCCATTACGTCAAATCCCTTTAATTGGTGCATTATTGTCCTTAGGTTGGACACCTCAAATAAAATTAAAAATTCCAAAAATCATTAATTATATCATCAAATCTAGGTGAACTATTGGTCTGCCAGCTGCAACTAAACTTTGACCCTAATTTAAATCTAATATAGAAATCCATTTAGTTGATTTTATGACAACTGCAAAGATCCAAAATGAAGGAGGGAGACTAACTGGTATGATTTATGACCCACCTTTCTGACAATGTGGTGAGTCCCTATCCTCTTTGGCCTCAGTTTTTTGCATGGCTACTTGATTGGGATATTTCTAACATCAAGTATCACGAAACCTCCTTCCTCATATGAAGGCCTCACCTTTCTGACAATGTGGTGAGTCCCTATCCTCTTTGGCCTCAGTTTTTTGCATGGCTACTTGATTGGGATATTTCTAACATCAAGCATCAAGAAACCTCCTTCCTCATATGAAGGCCTCACCATTCTCTTAAAATCTTCATTCTCCTTATAGATCTTCATGACAACATCTAAATTTATGTTGGCCCTTTAGTGTACTTTCTTAATGGACTTGGCGAAGCCCACCACTGCTTCCACCTTGGATCACCAATGAATTCCAAGTTAAAGAGTGTTTAATGCCATAGCTGGCGAAGAAGGGACAACGCCCAATGGAAGCATTCTAGGTGTTATTACTAAATTGAACCAGGGGAAGATGGGAAGCCCAATAAGAATGATTAGCTGCAGTGTAACACCGCAAAAACTGTTCTAGGATAGGGTTAAAAAACTCTCTGTCTGCCCATCTGATTGGGGGTGGTAGGCATTAGAACAGCATGGACAAATCCTTAGAGTTTTGCAAAACTCTTCCCAGAATACAGATGTGAACTGGGGTCCATAGTTACTAATAAGCTCCTGGGGCACTCCATGGAGGGAAAACACATGAGAAACAAATAACTTAGCCATCTGCGCAACAGTTAATGTGGTATGATATAGAATAAAATGGGCGAACTTTGTAAAATGGTCTATACCATGATAGCATAATTACCCTCCAACACAGGTAGCTTAACAATAAAAATTGACTGAGAGGGAAGTCCAGGGTCCCTCTGCCTTTTGGACTGAACCAATAAACATGCAAGATGCTTATAATTTTTTTGCATCCTATTGCAGACCAGGCACTCCTTAGAATACCTTGCAACATGTGCAGCTATTCCTTCCAGTTATTGTATGGCAAATCAGCTCAAAATCTTCGCCTTCCTGGGGTGCCCTAACATGATCTCATCATGGTGATCTTTTTTATTTCCAGGCGGAGTGGTTCTTCGGAAACCCATAAGCCTCCCTGAAACAATACTATCTCATCCTTTACATGGTACTTTTGGTTATATCCTTCTGACAAACTTGCTTTAAGTGAGAACCATAATATATTCTGCTGATAGGACTGAGAAATGACGCCCTTTCTGAATATACCATACTCCTCCATGTTCTCCAGAGAAGCAAGAACCGGTATTCATGCTGCAGGGAGGTTGCTTGAAACAATCTTACCTGGAGGAATCACCAAGTGTATATTATGCATCTTCACCTCCTTGAGATCAGGAGCTATAGCAGGGTTTTGACTCAGAGCATCATCCAAACCATTCTCCTTGCCTCTTTATAAACCCATAAAAAAACACAAATTGGCAAGGTCTCATGCCACCAGGTTGCTATGGGGTCAGTACACGAGGAGTGTGATAGTAAATAGGGCATGATGATCTGTATGAACGCATAATGGTTGGGAAGAACCATGTAAATGATGACGTCAACAGGTCAGTGCTACCACTACCGCCAATAGTTTTTTTTAATAAACAGCGTCATTAAACTTAGGTAAGAATATTATACCAAGAAAAATATCCCACAGGATGCTCAACTCCATCTTTGCACACTTTCAACAGAGCCACCGCTATTGCATAGTGGAAGCACACAAGTTACTATAAACTCCCTATCAGGGTCCACGTGATGAACTGATGAGGAAAGCAGTGTGCACTTCACCTCTTGGAAGGCTTCCTCAAGTGCAGAGTATCACTGAGGCATTTTGTCTCCACTAGCCTTATACAAAGGCGCCGCTAACCCAGAAAGTCTTGGCGTGAACTTTTCATGGAAATTGCAAGTCCATAAAAAGCTTCTCAATTTTTAATTGAAGGTGGTGCTGGCCAATAGCAAATTGCCTACTTCTTGTCTAAATTAATCATGTGGCCGTTGTCATTAGTGACGTTGTACAGTAAGGTGACCTGGGGCTTGAAAGCTTACATTAACTTTTTTAGGGTCAAGTTAGCTGCCCTCAAATTCTCAACCACTTTTATTTATTTAGGGAAGGTCGACCAGGGGGCAAGCACTTCTAATATAGTGGGGATAAACTAATTAACTGTGAAAAATTAAAGAAACCCCAGAGGGTTTGAGGCCCCTCTTGTTGTCTCCAGGACCACCAATTTTAGGACGGTAGGGGGGTTTATGCTAGCTTATTCTTGGATGCAGAATGTGTGAAGGAAAGGATCAACTTTTAGGAACCATATGGGGAACCATGTGTTGATTGTCCTTCTGTTATGGGGGTCATATGTGCAAACAGCCATTCTTGGAAATGTTCCAATATATGGCTGTGGAAGCGATGAATGGCTTCTTGGATTGTTGGCACTGCTCCTGTGAATGATTCCAGTACCATTGTATGTATCGTCCATAGTGCAATTACTACTATTAGCACCCTGAGAGATGGGTGGATAGGAGAGTCCATGTTTATAGCGAACATGTTCCTTGCTAGGCTGAATGGATGCCCGTTTTCTTGACGGAAAATGCGCATGGCCTCTTTCCATATCACCACTGATGTTGGGCATTGTTCTAAACGGTGGGCTAGGCTTCCATACTGACCAATTCTCATCCACTTTCAGCAGGTGGATCGCATGGAATGGTGATCAGGGGAGTTTCAGGTGAACAGCAAGTAATAATTAGACTGGCCTGCCAGCCAAGGTGCCAGAGCACTTGAATGGCAAACCAGAATGCCCAAGGCACTGCTGCTGATATGACAAATATGGCACTAGAAAAGAGTTCCACCAATATCTGCTGGTGAGCCAGAATTTTGTACATGCATAAAATAAAATACCAGACAACCACGGCTGTTAACCCCAAGGGGTATGAAAATGTAAGCGGAAAAGGCGGCTTAATTTTCAACATATAAAAACTAAATTTTGGGCAAGGTTTTTTAATGAAAAATTTAATGAAGAAAAATCAACCAACAATTTTCTCAGTGCAATGCGACTGATTAAATAGTAGCCAATTTTGGGAGAAACAAGCTAGGATTGGGTCCCGCAAGTTTGACCTAACCAGATAATTATTCAGGAATGGGAGGGTTAGTTCTCTGGGAACTGGCATCAAAAAATTTGGTGGTGGGCTGAGTCACTGTCAGTTTGACCTTGAACGTCTGAGCCGAGGCTCAACTATGTTTCTGACAGTTGCTGTGATGGCATTTGGCCCAATGAGCGGCCGGAATCCCCCAAGGTCACCCCACATAGGGGTGGGCCCATTTGGTTGGGAATGGGTTCAGGACATTCAACCCACCTGTGCTCAGTCACTGGGACATTCGTTTGGTCAGTGGCATTGCATCAGGCGCAACACCCAATTTGCCAGCAGGCAGCTTTGAAAGCTCATTGATGGTGTCCAATGCTGTTACCTGCCCATTGGGGTAATCCCTGATGAATTTGAGAGGGGGAGATTTTTTTGATTATCATGTTAACCAAATTGCAACTGTTGGGAATTCTGGCTAATAGATTGGTCTTCATACCTTTTTGACCATTTGAAATCTGAGCATTGGGCTGATTGCTGCTCGAATTAGTTGTAATCAATTTCATTTTGACAATCTTGGTGCAGATTTCACTGATTCCTCATAGAAGTTCTGCTGAGGAGAGTGTGGGTACTGGAAGCGGTATCTGAAGCAGGAGAGCTGTTACCCAGCGCTCAACTACCATGTGAGCGAGATCGCCCTGAGTAATGAGGGGTACAGCCATCCTCTTTGGTGCCTTCTTGCTTGGAAAGGGGAAAATGGCTTTATTGACACCCAGAGGACAAACCGCGGGACTTACATTACCCTTTCCTTTTTCCAAAGGAAGGACCCCACCACCGGGGAATTGCACAAGAGCCACATTCTTGTGCGCCTTGGATAACTTGATTGCCATAATTGTCACGACTTTTTTGGGGGGGCGGGGAGCTTCAGGGTGGGATATGTGGAACGCATCAACCAGTTCCATGCATTTGCACAATCGCGCGCCTTGACCCAACTGTTTTCATAGGCTGGATACCCTTTCCAGGCCATGAGATATTGTATGGAATGTCAGGATTTCTGGGATGCCAGGATAGCTTCTACCTCAGCCTCTTCCCCAATTTTGACGATGATTAGTTCTAGTTCCATGGGAATTGCACCCTTAAAGGGCGACAGCTGGGAAACATGGAAAACGGGATGCTGCTTCCAATGTGTGAGTAGCTTCAGTTGGAATGCCCCATTACCCAATATCTCCTCCGCCAAATGGGGACACAAGCGTTTACTGGCAAATTTATGGGAAGGGGCCTGGATTCTTAAGTGACAGGTATCAAGCATAATATAGGAGCCCACCATAAACCTGTGACCCAGAATACGTTTTCAATCTTTGAACTGTTTGTAGTCATCTATAGCTTTGGTGAGGTGTTCCCACACTAAGGCTTGAGTTGATCTAATATGAGCAGCGTGGTCCGCGGAAGCTTGAACCTCAAGCTGCAAGCTCAGGCTGACCAAAAACAAAGGATTATAACCCAACATTGCTTCATAGGGGAAAACCCCATGGATGCGTGGGTCCTGTTATTGTATGCAAATTGAGCGAGAGGGAGGTCATTGGCCCAAGTATCCTGCGCAGCTGCAGCATAGCAATGCAGGTACTGTTCAAGAACTTGATTGACCCACTCAGTCTGTCCATCAGACTGAGGATGATATGCTGTGGAGTGACAGGGGGATATTTTCAGTATTGATAGAAGTTTACTCCAAAACCACACATTGAACTGGGAGCCATGGTCACTGATGATCTCCTGGGGGAGACCAAACATCATAAACACATGGCGTACAAATAGGTTGGAAGTTTCTTCCGATGTATTTATGGAAGTACAAGGTATAAAAAGGGAAAATTTTATGAAGTGATTCACCACTACCATCACCGCTGTGAACTCATTGAAACAGGGGAGCTTGACGGTAAAGTCCACGGACACTGATGTCCATGAGCCCTCCGCCTGCTGTAAGGGTGCAAGAGGCCATTTTTGCTGGAATGATCTGACTTGGCCCTGGTGCAAGTAACATACTCGGCGATCCAGGCTGGAACTTCTTTTGTCAAACCCGCCCAATTATAGGTCCATTTGATCAGATTAATGCATTTCTTTAAACCAGGGTATCCAACCGTGGGGGGATTGTGATGTGCACAAAATACATCAGTTTGGAAGGAGGGGGAACCCAAACGCAAGATCTAAAATATATAAGACCCTCCTTCAGTGAGTATAAGGAGTGTTTATGCTTCTGGTGGGATAACTGCTTGACTAACTCCACACCCTCGGGCAGGCCATTTGATTGGCTAAGACCTGAGCAACTAATGGAGCGTCGTGAGCCAGAGCAATAGAAGAAATGACTGGGAGAACAATCAACAATATTTGGGTGGTAGGAATCACAGTAACGAGATCCACTTCCTCTGGATCTGCGGAACTGTGGGCAGGGCTGCGGCTGAGAAAATTGGGAAGTACAATTAGTGCACCTTTTACTTTTTTGTATTTGAAGTTGAGACTGCACAGGTCCTGATAGGTTTGGGCTTGCCGATGTGCCAATTTTTGGGGCTTAAAAATGTACAAAAGGGCCTGGTGATCCGTGCTAACTGTTAGTTCATGTTGGGCACCCTGTAACAGGTACCTCCAATGAGTTAGGGCCCATGCAACGGCTGCCAACTTTTATTCATAAATAGCTCAAGCCTGCTCCATAGACGTGAACTTTTGGGAAAAGTAGGCGACTGGGTGTTCCAAGCCATCATGCTCCTGGAGCAACAATGCTCCAACAGCTACTGACAACGCATCACATGCAACAATATACGCTTGGTGGGATCAGCGTGTTTCAAAATGGGAGGGGATACAAACAACTTTTTAATTGATTTTAACGCCTGTTGGCATTCACCCATCCAGCGAAATGGTACCTTTTTCTCTGTAAGGGGGTGGAGTGGGGCAGCGAGCTGGGAAAGTTCTGGGGAGAACTTTTTAAGAAAATGATAGTTCCCAAGAAACTCTGTAGTTGTTTCTGGGTAGTCAGGGTGGCTACTCCTGGATAGCATCCAACTTATTGGGAGGGATTGCATAACCATCTTTAAGGATTAGGTTCCTGATAAAAGTAACCTCCTCCTTATAGAACTCACACTTGGAAGGCTTGACGAACAAGCCAGCCTTATGTAAGGCGGCCACAACTGCTTCCAAGTCAGTATCATGTTGCTCAGGAGTTGGGGAGTGAACCAGGATATCATCAATGTATGCAATTGCACAAGTAAACTGTAGGTCACCCAGTACATTGCCAATCATGCGTTGAAACGTAGCGGGAGCATTCTTCAGCCCAAAGGGCATCACACGGAATTGGAAAATGCCCCATTTCATCCAGATTGCTGTTAACCATCTTTGCCCTTTCATCACCCAAATCTGGTTGAATGCATTAACGAGATCCAGCTTAGAAAACACCCAAGATTTGGTGATTGCTTGGCTTATTGTCTGTTCTAAAGGCAGAGGGTAGAGATCAGAAACTGTTATTTTATTAAGGTGTCCATAATACACACAGGGGCGGAGAGAACCATTGGCTTTTTTAGCGAAGAAGATGTGAGATGTGCTGGGCGAGGTCTCCTTGAACAACCACCCTTTTCTCAACATATCATCCAATCAGGTGTTGAGGGAGGCCTCCTCCTCTGCTATGTAGGGAGGGATACAACGGGGAATTGATATTCACCAACTCCACCATCATGTGAAAACCACAGTCAAATATAGTTTGGGGGAAAATGATCCGCCTTTTCAGAATCAAAAATGCTTTGATAGTGCATTTAACTTTCTGGAAAATTAGATGATGTGCTCGTAGGGGAGACGAGGGACGTCATAGAACTGCAATATTGAGCTTTCTTAATAGTGTCAACTAGGGGGAATTCACCCTCCAGTTGATCATTAGTGAATGACAGTGTGTTAGACTCCAGGTGGATTTTGACATGTTGCCGGCGCCACCATCCCACTCCTAAGATCACTGGAAACACCAAGTTTGGCATGGCAGAAAAGCGATCACAGAAGCTGAACTGGTGTATCAAAAAATGTGACTGGTCGACATACCAGATATGAGGTTTGGGAGGCTGACGATGCAACCATCACTGAAAAACCTGAATCCATGGCAAGCTCCATTAGCTGGGCCAGTTCTACACTCATAAAATTTTCTCGCGGCTCCAGTGTTCACCAGGGCCTCAAAAGACGTGATGGGACCTAACATTAATATTCATGGGCACTAAGAAGTAAGCGGAGCTCTCTTTATTGGTACTTGTGGATGAATCCAGTGATACTAAAGAGATGGTAGTGGGGTCAGGGAAAACCACTAGACTTAGGTGGGGAAAAAACTCGTTGCTAGTCAGGATGTCAGATTCTGCTGACATGGGCAGAATATCCACGGCATCTATGGGGTATGGGTTTGGAGTTTTGAGTGGTACCGGGCTAATGTGGACAGAGATAATCTTCTTTGCAACCTGGTTCAGTTGGGAAAAAGGGACCATTGCTGCGCCAATATATGCAAGAAAGGCGGAAATAGCTAAGAATAATGATTGGTCGATTATGTCAGGTGAACAGCAAGTAAGAATTAGACTGTCCTGCCAGCCAAGGTGCCAGAGCACCCGAATGGCAAACCAGAATGCCCAAGGCACTGCTTCTGATATGATGAATATAGAACTAGAAAATAGTTCCATCAATATCTGCTGGTGAGCCAGAATTATGTACATGCATAAAATAAAATACCAGACAACCATGGCCATTAATCCCAAGGGGTATGAAAGTGTCAGCAGAAAAGGCGGCTTAATTATCAACATATAAAAACTAAATTTTGGGCAAGGTTTTTTATGGAAAATTTAAGAAGAAAAATTGACCAAAATTTTTTCTCAGTATGATGCAACTGTTTAAAAGTAGTTAATCTGGGGTAGAAACAAGCCAGGATCAGGTCCCACAAGTTCGACCTAACTGGCGAATTATTCAGGAATGGGCGGGTTAGTTCCCTGAGAAACTGACATCAAAAAATGAAGTGGCAGGCTGAGTCGCTGTCAGTTTGACCTCAAATGTCCAAACTGAGGCTCAACTATTTTTCTGACAGTTGGTGCAATGGCGTTTGGCCTGACAAGCAGTGGGAATCCCCTAAGGCCACCCCACATAGGGGTGGGCCCATTTGGTTGGGAACGGGTTCAGGATACCCAACCCGCCCAGGCTCAGTCACTGGGCCATTCATTCAGTCAGTGGCATTGCATCAGGCGCAATGGCTGATTTGCCAGCAGGCAGCTTTAAAACCTCATCGATGGTGTCCAATGCTGTTACCTGCCCATCAGGGGTGATCTCTGATGAATTTTGGAGGGGGGAGATTTTTCCAATCATCATGTTAACCAAATTGTAACCGTCAGGAATTCCAGCTGATAGATCAGTCTTCATTCCTTTTTGACCATTTGAAATCTGAGCATCAGGCTGATTGCCACTTGAAGTAGTTGCAATTGATTTCATTTCAACGATCTTGGTGAAGATTTCACTGATTCCTCATAGCAGTTCTGCTGAGGAGAGTGCGGGTACTGGAAGTGGTATCCAAAGTGGGAGGGCTGTTACCCAGTGCTTGTCTACCACATGAGCGAGATCGCCCTGAGTAACAAGGGGTATGGCCATCCTCTTTGGTGCCTTCTTGCTCGGAATTGGGAAAATGGCCTGATTGACACCCAGAGGACATTCACTGGGACTTACAGGGAGAAATCCAGGATGTTGTCCACGTAAGCAACCATGCATATTCCTAGTTACTATCCCAAGTCTGCATCAATATGACGTTGGAAAATTTCAGGTGCATTCTTGAGCTCAAAGGCATGGCCCAGAATTGGAAAACCCTTCCTGGTATGGAATGCCGTGAGCCATTCCTGCCCCTTTTAATTCAAATCTGACTAAAAGCACTCAATATATTATTTTTTGAGAAGACTTTAGCTTTGTCCAAACAGTGATAAAATTGTAACTCCACCATGATTAAAAGCAGATCATTCATGGTGACATATTCAGGTTATCATTTCCCTGCAAGGGCGTAGAGTCCCATCTGCTTTTTCTACCAAGAGAAGTGGTGAAAATATTGGAGAGGTATGCTGATATAGGATCCTTTAGCTAGCTGCGCCGTGACCCACACATCCAAAGTTGCCTCTTCTCTTAAAGTCAGTTTATGATAAGGGAGGACTGAGCACCAGGTCCACTGTATATTTGAAATTACAATCAAACTCAGAATGAACCGTTAAAGTTTATGCAGAAGCTGAATTAAATGTAGATTCCAAACCTTCCAAAAAAATGGTAATGGCACTTCTGGAGTGCGCTTCAGCAGAGGTTCAGGGCTGAGTTTGTGTACATTTGGCTACCAGGTCAAAATTTCTTTGATTGTATACTTCAGATATGAAATTACTAATTCCTGTTACTCTTAAGGGATAATGTCAGGTGTTCGCTTTCAAATTAGTTCTAATATCAAACTTTTGCCAACAATTCACTCCCAAGATAATTCAGTACTTGAGATTTTTGACTTCCAAAAGGTTGGCAGCCAATTAGTAGTTGATTACTTGATAAATAAACATCCCCTGAAATTTAAGTGTGGGAATACCCTGTGAGGTACCCGCCCTAATCATATAAGGCAAGAATCATAACTCAAGGTAGTCAGTAAGGTCCAAGTCAATTAAATTCTCAGAGGCTCCAGTATCCACCTAAATAGTTGTGCTGAATTTCCCTGAAGGGGAAGAAAGAGTAGCAGAAAGCAGAAGTTAACTAGAAAAATCTTTATTGATAACAAATAAAGCCAACAGCTCACCAGAGGATTCCTCCTTGGACTTAATTACGCCCCCAGGATGAGGTTTTCCATCAAAGAATGGTGAAGGGTAGATTGAAACCCTTACTACTGAGGGTACACACCACACAGTATCCTCAGCAGCAGCATACTTACCACCATTTTGTAATAACGCTTGCTCAACTTCCTCATTTCTGTGAATCATTTTGGGGGGCAAGAGTGGGTTCTCAGGGGTGATGTGATAAATGGGAATCATTTTGAGACTGAACCCACAAGAGCTTCCCTTTGATTAATTTTTAATTATATCATTCCCATTAAATATGGTTTTTAGGCTTTAAAGGCAAAATACCTAATCTGATAGCGTTTGGACTTTGCTATCCATGTACAACATGAGGATACCCCCTACCAATGAGGGTTTGCCAAGCTCCATAGGAGGGAGAGCCATATGAGCAATAACCTCACAGGTTTTACTAAATTTTTGACTTCGGTATAGACTCATGCAGACCATAAGGTCCATCAAAACCAAGAATGTAGCAGTGGGAGCCACTGCGCCATTCAAAGTAAAATCCATGTTTTTAGGAGCTATATTTATAGGGGTCTTCTCAGTTGAAACAGCCACGGCCAAATCATTTGAATCATTAATCTTGTAACTCAGGGCTAGTCCCCCATCAGCCCTCACATTTATCCACATCTGAAGATTTGGATAATAGAGAATTTTTCATTTCCAAAGAAGCACCTGAGTACTTGGGGCCAGTATTAGGGGGCTCCACGGGTGAAACTAACAAGGATAAACTAACTGGATTTTCAATTAAAACTTTGGGGCTAGACCCCCGCTGACCTTCAAGATCCTCTGAAACTGAAGATATAGAAGTAAAAAAGCCTCTACTTCCAAAGGGTGCTTGATTTTCCTGGGCTGGTATTTATAGAGGTCAGTGCAGGTAAAACAATGATGGCCAAATTACTGTCCTTTTCCAGTTGGGGTGAGAAAATCACCCCAAAGAGCATCAATCCAGTGACTGAAGTTGGCAAGGGGATTCCACCATACCAAAGCATTCCTTGTGGAAGGATTTAAAAGTGAAATGAAAAAATGATGTTTAACTACTCCATTCAGTGGTAAAGCCTCTGAACAGATGCAAAACATATTTAAATACTGCTAAGGGGCACCCCACCTGTCAGAGAGTGAATAACATATAGAAGTTTTAAAAGGAAGACAAATCAGGAAAAAAGCTCCCAGAAAACGTTCCACCCTTTCACGGAATTTTTGGTTAAGGCTGTGCTTGTAACACAGTAAAGACCCAGTCTGCTTCAACAGGGGATAAGCAAAACAACAAACTAACACTGCAAGAGGTCAGATGCAAGTTATAAAATTTGTTGGGATAGAAGCTTTGGAAGCCATGGAAGCTAGAGCCTACTGAATTTCAGAATATACTTCAGGGATAGTCTCAGAATAATACCAGCAGGGCCCTAAAAGGTCCAAACCCACCTGGTAAGAGCAGGAAACGTAAGGACCGCCCAGTTGGATGTGGCAAGATTAACGCCAAGCTAAATTAAGAGTAAACTAAACAAAACGCTATGTAAGAAGCATAGACCGTTATGAATGGCCAGCGTACACAGCTGACGCTCAAAGAGAGCCCTACATGGATAATCTGATGCAAATATAATAAATGGTTGGTTGATTATTGTCAAGAGAGTATCTGTAAATCTCTCATTCCTGAGTTGTGGTGGGGAATGCCCAACCACACAACCAGAGAACAACCTGCCAGCAAGTGGGTTAACAAAGCACCACAAAAAGTGCCAATACTTTATGGACCCAGGGAGAGGTATAAAAATGATATAAACGCCCAAATAGGATAAAATAAAAATTAGTTGAACCCAAAGGAGGAGGCATCACCAGGTGGAGATTTGCGTCAAGGCTCTTTGGGCCTTGATGCGCAGGGGTCCAAGTTCCACCTGAGGGGGATGAGTTCAGACAATAGTTTGGAGAAGATATGACTATTACGATTTGAGGCCTCCTCCAGGAGGTTGGCAAAGAGGTCCAACTAGCTACTCATTTTATTTATGAACGAGGTTTTTTTTTGTAAACAAGTTGACCAACAAAGAAGCTTGGTCTCATGCAACCACATTTAAACAACGTGGGGACGTTTTCCATTGGGTGAGGCACTGCGCCTAATATAACCAATAAATACAACTTCCCACCCATCATTTTAAAAATAGCTAAGTAATTTTGTATTTTGAGTGATTAAAAAAGTTTGCTTTTACTAGATTTAGCAATATTTATATTATACAGGACTTGAAACTCAAATCTCTAATTTAAACATAATGACCCATTGTGATTCTCCATATAGCTGTTACGTTTTAATGCTATGAATGTAACGGTCATATGAAAATCACATGTACCCCATAACTAACTTGACATATCTTGCCCTTACCCAGCGTTGATCCAGGTTTTGCTTCAAGTGAGAAAGCATGCCAACTTGGTCCCTTTGGCCTGTTCCTGATAAGCCTTGTTCAAACAATATGTTCCCATAATGATATCATTAAACCCTGACACATGCATTTCTAGATTAGTCCTATATGATTTGAATTTTAGTAATTATATAAGCACTATTTATAGGTCAGGCCTTCCATTTCTTTAAATGGGGCTTCTTCCTTAATACTTCAGCCTTATCTGATCTTGTATTTATTTGAGGCAAGCTGACCAAAGGACGGACATTACCAAAACCAAAAATATACTAAAAAAGCTAATGTAACTACTTGGTTCAAACAAAACACCCTTATGAGCAGATTGAGTGAAATGCTTTGAAAACTGACCAACCAGGTGGGCAGTGGAAGCTGCTTATCCCTCCATGGTGGAAGGGGAGGGGGTTGGGTGGCTCATATTCAGCAGCCTCTTCAGCAGAAGCTTCTTCCTCCCATAGTAGAATGCATGTCACGCCTGACAGTAATGGCGTTAGTGCATCTGCAGTATGTGGTTCGATATCCCTGATGATTGGGATTTCATAGAAATTGCCAGCTAGATAAATGGCACTTAGATATTTGGTTAAAGCTTTTTCAGCTTTGATTTGGGCATCTGGGAGTTTAACAAACGTGGCAATGTTGGTTCAGGTTATTTTAGCTTTTGGATTCCGTACTATAGTTGCCACATTCTGGATAGCATTGTTTCCATTTTTATAATACTGGTTCACTAGTATTTTACTTTTTGGAGTTAAGGTTGGGGGGATAACAGGAGGTGGAATTCCTCCTTTGAGTATTACTACTGATTTAGCGACAGCTTTACACAGGGGATGACAATCTGGTGTAGCAGCTGCTTTAACTGCAAGCCGGTGATCACTGCAAATGATTTGGCGTTTGGCTGCGGGGTATAAAGTTGAGGGGGTATTTGGCATCCCATTCTGCATTAATGAACCGCTCAATTTGCAGAGATGGTTCTTCAATGAACTTACCTGATTCGTCAATTTCAGCCAATAATTCCCATGGGTTTTGGTTGAATTGGATTGGGGAATCAGCATACAGTTGAGGTTTAGTCAATTCATTTGAGGAAGTATGGGATCAAACTGGGATCCAATCTGATGCTTGATTGAAGGATTTACATATGGCATTGGGTGAGGAGGAGGCTGATTGGTGGTTGCAGGTGCAGCTGCAGCAACAGGCTTTGGGGGTGGAGGAGGTAGTATTGTGCCCATACCAGAAATTTTACAGGGTGGGCAGCAGATTGGAGGTCAGCGGATGAGTCATCCAATCCGCTGGAAGTGGTTGAGGAGGGGCACTTGCGTTTCAAGTGGTCTAACTCGAAACATGATGAAAGGATCATCCACCTGCTCTTGATGCGGGCCCAAAATGGATGGTTGGGCACTGAGGGAATAATGGTGCATGGCGGAATTGCCACCGCAATTTTATTAAATTCAGGGCTTATTGTGGCATATGCTTAAGGCCCAGCATGTCATGTGGCCCCATTTGGGACCACAAATTATAAGATGGGGTTGGAGCCATAGGCTGCCAAAACATCCATCAGCTCCTGGTGGAGCACTTCAGGGGGAGGTGGGTGGGCAGGCTAGCAAACTGGACCACCAAAGTGGTGTCCGCTGGGAGCTGAGTCTGAGTTGTGGGGAAAGGGGTGCCCTGGAATACCAGGGGCACAGTTGCTGCAGTGGCAGCATCAGATTTGCAGGTGAAGCTGAGGTCAAAATACCCCTTGTAGGGGCGGAAATCAATAAAGCCGGCGGGTGTCATCACCACCTGTGCCATTTCAATAATGGCTTGGTCATGGTATGGGAATAGTTTCCCATATTCGACCCTTAGGCCATAGTGCATGTTGCTCCACGGGAGCACTAGGGGGCAGCAAGGTACCGCTTGGGTATGAGCAAGGTGGGCGTTAAGGTCCTTGGGCGGAACGAATCATCCCATAAGTTTGGAATGACTGGGTGAACCAGTCCTAGCACGTTTTCCTACTGGACAGAAAATGGGGGGGAGTTTTGTCGCTGCCCCACGCTGGAGCAGCTGGCGGAGAATCTGAGGACATTGGAGCAAAACTACTACAGGCAAATTTAATTTGTTTTATAAATTCAAGTAATTTTGCTTAGAAAGTTACATCTAGTGGAAAGAGAGATGCCTTATCTGATCTTCCATTGTAATTTTGTAAGTTCTTATTGGATTAGCATGGATATGAATGATCCATCAAGGTAGTAAAGGGGCATAAATTTTATGTAAATTGTAAGCTGAACTTAAAAGAAATCGCAAATTAGCACTATCCCTGATTAGGGTAATGTGGTGATCTGAAGTAGTTTAATTATTACACAGATGTGCTCATAGTTAGACAGTTGGTATTGCAGTTTTTTAGGTTGTATTCCGTGGTTTTATCACATTAAGGGATCCTAGTAATAAAAACCACTGAGATGGCCACTTCCATCACTGAGATCAACAATATGGATCTCTTCATAGGTCTTAACAATATTTATTGAAGGGGAAGTATTTTTAAAACTTAATATAAACTATAAAGTTCTTTAAATGAATCAAATTTTATTTATTAGATAAAATACAAAATAAGCCAGCACTCACCTACTAGTAGCAGGGTGCCAGGTATTTATACTTGTGTGGGGGGTGTGTAGAGTGTTTTGTAAATATTATAAGAAGCAAGTATCAATCAATTGTTCCCAATGGCAACTAGAACCTGTCCAGTTCTATTTCTAGGGTTTACTTTTTTCTTTGTTGTACTCAGAATTGGACACAGTGTCAGGCTTGTTTGGCACCTCAACTTGAAATTTTTTGAAAACTTTCAGGATAATGAACTTTTTCTTTGGTTTTCTCCTAGCCACCTCTTTGGTGGAAGTTTTTAATTGCTACTTCCACAGGTCATTCAATTTATTAGTCTGGATGCATCTTGCTTGATTAAGAATGGTGATTTTACCCATCTTGGGGATTTGATCATGATCCTAAGAGTAATTTGCAAACCTTTCCACATAGTCTCTTATTTTTATCCAAATAGGCCTCCACGTACTTATTGATAATGTGGGGTGGGGTGATCATTGGTCCAAGGTTGCAAGTACTTAGTCTGAGAGGAGTAATGGCCACCCAGAACCCATTGAGGGTGTGCTCAAGGTCTACAATCTTTTACAGTGGTAGGTCTCACAGTGGTTTCCATTATTTGACTGAAAGGGGTGTAGGGTCATGTCCATATGGATGGCCATGACAGGGACTCTTGCAGGACACATCCTCAATAAATGATGGGTAGCTGCCGCCCCTCCATGCCTGAACTACCTGACCCACCTACAGTAACCCTCCCCAAACGCTGCATTATCTGTCATGTCCCATGGCAAGATTTCTGGACTAAAGTGAAAGGATAAGGAGAGAATGAGTAAGGCCAAAAGGGTCAATTTGGCCACCCTCTCTGACATCAGATACACCGTGGAAAAATGCTGGTTCAAGGACAAGTAGGCCAGGTTAATCCCAAAAATTGCATGATGAGGTTAAAGTTGTTACATAAATAGGGCTGACAATTTCCTGCTGTAGGTTAAAATGATGACGGTTCATTACGTTTAGATTAGAACTTAGTTCATATTCATTTACTAAATTTACTATTACTTAAAAAGGGGTATATTCAGCTTATATCAAAATCTTAGACACATGTACTTGTGCTGTAGAATTAACATCAGTGTTAGTCTTGTTGTATTAGCCATAATTGATTCATAGACCAAAAAATCTATCAAGTCCTATCTCCCAATTTGCTTAAAGTAACTTTTGTTTGACCAATCTCTCTTTTAATTGTATCTTAGTTGCAAAAATGAACCTCTATTATATTTATCTATCTTTTATTACATTTGCTGGCCTTGCAGTATACCTCATTATGTCAGTATCATGTATTTACACTATAAGTTATAAGGATGGGAGCACCGTAAAAAGGAGAAATTTTTCAATATCATTAATGGGTTTTCTTTGGAGAGCTAAAGATATAATTTGACATTATCTCAAAAGGCTGAATATTGTATGCTTAAAATTAGGCAACTTTGTGCCATAGTAAAGAGAATTGTTGGGAGAAAAGGACAAGCAAGATATACCTCATTAAACATGAGGCCTAACTAGAAAATTCATTTTTTGCAAAAATTTGATACCTGGAGCAGCCTTTAAAGACAAAAAAACTGCAAAATTGGTATAAGTTAAATTTTAGTTAAAAATAGTATTAAAAGTTAATCAAATATATAAGCTCTAATATCATCAGAACAAAGATCTGCCATTGAAACTTACAATTAGCCCATTAAAAAAACACCGGCCACTATGGGCTTAATATCATAAGCTTTTCTGAAAAAAAGTTTTAAAATTAAACTCAGTATCCTGCTAATGGTAAATAAATGAGGTAATCTTACACCTTTCCTAATTATACAGGCTCTTTCCGCTCAGCATTACTTTACAAGCAAAATTATACAGATTAATAGTAAAAACTCAATCGCCTGCTGTAGTTTTGCTCTGATGTCCTCAGAATCCCCACCAGCTACCCCAGTGTGGGGCAGCGGCGAAACTCCCCCTGCCACTTTCCATCTGACAGGAAAACGCGCTCAGATTGGCTCACCCAGTCATACCAAACCCCTGGGACGATTCATTTCTCCCAAGGATCTTGACGCCCACCTCGCTCAAACCCAAGCTTTATCCCACTGCCCCCTGGTGCTCCCCCAGAGAAACATGCATTTCAGCCTTAGGGTCAACTATGGGAAATTTTCCCCTACCATGAATAAACCATTAATGAAATGGCTCAGGCAATGATGCATCCCACCAGTTTTATTGACTTCTGCCCCTATAAGGGGTACTTTGATCTCAACTTCACATGTGAAGCTGATGCCACCACTGCAACAACTGTGCCCCTGGTTTTTCAGGGGTACCTCTCTCCCCACAACTTAGACCCAGTCCCAGTGGATATCACTTTGGTGGTTCAGTTTGCTAGTTTGCCCCCAGCTTTCCCCTGAAGAGCTCCACCAGGAGCTGATGGAAGGTTTAGAAGCCTGTGGCTCCAACCCCATCTTGCAATTGTGGTCCCAAATGGGGCCACACGCCTCGCTGTGCCTTAGGCATATGCCACGCTCAGCCCTAACACAAATAAAATTGCCCTGTCAATTTCCCCTTACACCACTATTCTCTCTGCCCACAACTATTCATTATGGGCCCACATCAAAGGTGGATGGACAATCTGCCCATCATGTTTCAAGTTGGAGTACTCAAAATGCTAGTGCCCATCCCTAGTCACTTCCAACGGCGCTGTTTTCTCATCCACCAGCCTCCAATCTGCCGCCCACCCCATGCCATCTTTGTTATGGGGCACGATCTTACCTCCCCTTCCCCAAAGCCTGTTGCTGCATCTGCACCTGCAGCCACCAATCAGCATCCTTCTCACCCCAGTGCCACAAAAGCTCCATCCAATCAAGCACAAGATTGGACCCCAGTATGATCCCATGCATCCTCCAACGAACCAACCAAACAACAGGAATATGCTGACCACCCTTTTTAGTCAACCAAAATCCTTGGGATTTATTGGCCAACATCAATGATTCTGTGAATATAATTGAGAACTGCAATATAAAAATTGAGCAGTTTGTGTATATCAACAAAGATGAGGAACATCCCCCTCACTTATACACCGCCCAGAAAAATGCTGAAACATTCCGTGGTGACCACCAGCTGGCTGTTGAAGCAATGACTAAGCCATATTGTCACCTTCTCCGCAAAGCTGCTGCCAAATCAGTGGCGATGTTCTCAGGAGGAATCCCTCCTTCCAATATTCCCTCCAAAGCCAATAAGGTACAAAAAGATATGCTGATCTAAGCCCACAAAGAAGCCAATGACGCCATCCAGCATGTGGCAGAGGTAGCGCAGAATCCCAAATCAAAGATTACCCACACCAATATTTCCAAGTTCAAAAAAGTACCTGATGCACGCATGAAAGCTGAACTAACTCTGACAAACTATGTGGAACTTTTATATATAGTGGCTGTATTAATACTACCCCAATCATTGGAAATATATCTCCACATCCCGCTGACGCCCTGACGCCCCTGCTCTCCACTGTAGCCTGTGCCATGCTTTGGAATGAAGACGTTGCAAAGGATGAGCCCCCTGACTCTCCATCTCCCCTTCCATCATGATTGGATAAGCGGTTCCCGCTATCCCACCTGGTTGGTTGAGTTCGCGTTATGTGTGTCATCCACTCATTTTTGGGTAGTTCATTTGTTTTTATTTGGTGAGGATTTATTCTAGGCTTTAAGTTTTTGGTAATGTACATCTCCTGGTCGGCTTACCTCAGTTAAATATATCTTTCCTAATTAAACGTTTACCCAAATTTACAAGGTTTAAAATGACCTTTTTAAACTCATATCTCCCACAATACTAACATTAAGGCCTATGGAGGGAACTGAAATATTAGCTTAAGTCCCTGGTGTAAAATGTAAACAAAAATTTGTTTGTGCAAGATGCCAAAAGGAAAGCTCATGAACAAAAAAACTAGCATCTGCCCATTTATTGCACAACATACAACACCATCCCCCAATAAAAAGCACTCACTTATTACTGTTGATACAGTGTTTTTTAGTCTGTGGTTAATGTCATGGGTGCTATATTACTTGCTTAAAGACCAGTACTCTCTTGGCATATATGTATACTAACACTTATAGATTGGTATTAAATCTTTTAAAGGGAAGATAACTCAGTTTCAGATATAAGCCCAGTGCCATTGTCTCCCCATTTTGATCCTAATAATGAACATAGGCAGGGGGATATCATAATAAATTGAGGTAGTGGACATTGATGCCTATGTTATAGACACATATCTATACACCAAACTTAAGATAGAAAATAGAAATGTTGCATATAGTGTTCTTAGCTTATTTGAGCACTGCACATAAAGCTATTGGTATTTGTCCTCATTTACCATTAATACTATCCTCACTGATGCAGTATCATCCGCAGGTGGCCCACCTCAAGTAGAAAAATCCCTAAAGTAAATAGCCTTTAACTTTTTCTGACGCTTAAATAATTTAAAGTTTAGCCAATCTCTTAGGTCTCAGTATTAAACCTTTAAGGGAAGGATGCCTCTAATAGTAGGTTATAAACCCAGTGCCATTGGCTTTCCAGTTTTATCCCAGTAGTGAACCTAGTAAGGGGATACTAATATCTATGTGGAGTCGCATAATAACCACAACTAGAATAGCAAATCTCAATGTGGTTTATATGGTTCCTGACTATAAGAATGCTGCACATGGAGGGTTTCTGGGATATATCCTCCTTTCCCTTATAGATCCACCATTATTGGTGTAGGTTTATCCTTAGGTTGGCCCACTGCAAATGAAAAAATACCTGCAGTATAGGGCCTAAGTTAATCCTAGGCACTTATATTTTACTTTTATCATTCTAATTCTTAGGGCCTAATACTTTTATGTAACCAAGGGAAGCTGACCATGAAATGGATAATACTGATCTCTGAGGAGAAAAACTTATGTCAGACTAGAATTTAACAAAAATAAAGAGATGAGTGTATCACTTAAACTGAATCATAAAATAAAATAAAAGCTAAAATGATCCAACCAGGTCAGATGCAGTAAACTGCTATGCATCCATGATGGGGGTGAGTGGGAATCAGGATGCTCATCTTCCTCCTCTGTGTCAGATAGTGTTCAGCAGAGCGCTGAGATCACAGGCGTGGGTGCATCCTAAAAATGGGGGTCAAGGTAGCAGAGTGGCTCTTACAGTTCTAATTTATCTATGAGGAGGGTGGAGTTATATTTGGATAGGGATTTCTCAGCCTCAAGGTGAACTTTGGGTAGTGTGATGAAGGTGGCGATGTTGCTGCTGGTAATGCAGGTATTGGGGCCAAATTTAGTGACTATTGCAACTTTTTGTGTATGCTTTGTTGTCAACTTGGTAGAATTGAAGAAATTCTTTCCTTGAACTTGATTCATGGGGGGAAGGACAGGGGCAGGTATCCCTTGGCCAAAACTGTGGCTGATTTTGCTACAACCTTTTGGGAGGGGGTGACAATCAGGGGAGGCAACAGCCTCTTTGGTGAGTTAGTAGCCAAATCAAAATTCATTGGCATCATAGCATAGAGCATAGTGCCAAGTTGGAGATTGAGCTACATAATCTGCATTTAGATAAATTTTGAGGCTTGGGGCCTTGACTGAGTTGGACAGAGGAATTTCCCAAATCATCAACTTCCTCCAAATAATCCCAGGGATTTTGGTTGAAAATGATAGGTTAATTGGCATATGGGTGGGCTGGGTTCTATGGTTGGGTAAGCTTATTTTATCTTATTGGGGTCCATTCTGGCTCCTGATTAGTTGTAGTGGGAGAGGGAGTTTGACATGTAGGTTCCTTATTGGCTGAATTAGTGGCAGTTGCATCTATCATTTTGGGTGGAGGGGGAGGGAGGATTGTGCTCCATTCAAAAAAAAGTTTTTATGTTGGCAATAGAAGCGTCATGGGGGAGTCAAGCGTGTGGGTTCCAGCTCAGGCTATAGTAGAGCAGTGGCGCTTTGAGTGATCCAGGTTAGAAATTAGGCATATTGTGCTCCCTTTGTCTACTATGGCCCAGAAAGTGTGGTCAGGGGCAGAGGGGACAACAGTATGAGGGGGAATCAAAATGGCAATTTCATTTGATTTTGGGCATATAGTTGCAAAGGCACAAGGGCCCACAAGTCAGTTTGCTCCATTGGGCACCAAAAATTGTAGATCAGGGTTAGCGCCATATACTGACAACCCAGCTATCAGTTCATTTTATATAGTCTCATGGTGGAGGTGGTTGGGGAGGCCTGTAGATTGACTCACAAGAGTGGTGTCATCTGCAACTGGGTGTGAGCAGTTGGGTTGAGGGTTCCCTGGAACACCAGGAAAGTGTTGGCTGCGATTGCAGCATCAGCTTCACAGGTGAAGCTGAGGTCAAAGTATCCCTTGTAGGGGCAGAATTCAATAAAGCCTACAGGCTGCATAAGCGCCTGGGCTAATTTTATGATTTATTTATCATTGTAGGGAAACAAGTTGCCATATTTAACCTGGAGATTGGATTGCATCTTGCTTTATAGAGTACAATGGGGCTATGAGGCACCACTTGGGAACGTGCAAGGTGGAGGGCAAGATCCTTGGGAGAGCGTATCAACCTGAGGCATTGGGGGGCTGGTTGACCTAGTTCAAAAGCATTTTCCGCTGGGCGGAAGATGCTAGGGGGGTTGCTGCTGCCCTATTTTGGAGAAGTGGGAGGTAGGGCAATGACATTGGGATTTTGCTGTGTGTCAGTTTTTGGTTGTTTAGTTCTGCTGTAATTTTTAAATTTGCTAAAAAGTGATATTGAGCATGTAAGAAGATAAACCACACTAGAGTAAGACCTCTTAGGGCCTAATACTAAATCTTTAAAGGGAAATATATTAATAGTAGGTTTTAGACCCTTTATCATTGGCTCTCCAGTTTGATCCCAGTAATTACTTGGGTAAGGGGATATTGTTACCTGTGTTGGATTTACATACTAATGTCACAAACTAGAAAAGAAAATCTCATAGTGACCTATAGAGTTCCTGGCTTCTCAAAACACTCCACATATAGGCTTTGGGGCTTATCCTCCTTTTCATTATATCAATTTCCCCAATTATGTAGTGTCATCCCCAGGTTGACCCACTTTAATAAAAAAGTTCTATAGTAAATGGACTTAGATAATCACTGACGCTTATAATAGGTTGTATTTTCAGTCAACCTCTAAGGCTCAATATTGACCCTTTAAAGGGAGGATGCCTGAATACTAGTGTATAGATCCAGTGCCATTGGTTCCTCAGCTTTATCCCAGTAGTGAACCTGGGTAAGGGGTAATTTCTGGTTGGAGTTGTTTTTTTTTGAAATCTCATATCTGCTCTTTAGTGAAGAATATTGGAGTATCGTCCCAACCATTTGATTTTAAATTTATTGCGGCGAAGGCCGACCATGGGACGGACACTTCCAAATATGACTCAGACGAGACAAAACTTGGTACCAGGTGAGGCACCCCAGAGAAGCGATGCTATCTCTTGTTGCCAGCGGGAATGCCACTTATGGGAAGGGGAGGGAACGTGTGAAGGGGGCGTAGCCACTATTGAGCACGTGTGGAGGAAGGGTCTGATTTGATGAACCAGACTGGGAACCAGGAGGAGACCAGCTGCCGGCGACGTGGTGGGAGATATCCAAACATCCATGCTTGAAAGTGATCCACCAAATGAGACTGGAATCTGTGGACAGCTTCAGGGAGGGTGGGGATGGATCCGGCGATGGCATCCAAGACAATCGTGTGGATAGTCCACATGGCGATTGCAACCACCAGAGCACGAAGGGAGGGTGGGAGGGGGAGGCCATTGATGAAGCAAACATATCTCTTGACAGACTGAAGGGATGTGTTTGATCCTGGCCTAGCAGACGTTGGACTTCGCGCCATATTACTTTAGAGGTGGGGCACTTCTCCAGGCGGTGAAACAGCGTTCCATACTGGCCACACACGACACAGGATGAGTGTAAAGCATTAGAGCGCTCAGCTGTACGATACACCCGCCTCAGGCAGCGCCACACATGGGAGCGGACTTGAGGCTGCAACAGAGGATGGTGTGCGTATTTCCAGATAGTCTTTTGGGTCTCAGTGGAATAAGGGATGTCCATCATGTCCAGGTAGTCCACCCTGGATAGGACTTGGGGTCGAATGGGTATCACGCCATCATGGATGGGTAGCCCCTGTACCTCTTGTGTGAACTGAGGAGAGGGCGGCCTCTTCGGGTTGTATGTCCACTAATTCAAATTCTCCACTCTGCGCTTCGCATGGAGAGTAGGATTCGTTTGTAGTGGGTTTTGGTCCCGTGAGGACCTGTGGCTGATGTGTGTGATGCGAGGTATTTTACCAGGGAGTGGGGGTTTGATGGATTGTTGAGGCCCAAGGCTCAGGAGAAGTTGGAGTGGGCCGCGCGGGACCAGTGTTGGGATGGGAGTGTAGGAGCAGTGACGGCTGCAATCCAGGTGCCTAGGATCTTGGCGGCATGGGCTTTGAAGTCAAGTAGGCCCATGCCACCATGATGATGAGGGCCAAACATGACCTCTAGCCTTACTGGTGGAGGGCGGCCTGACCAAAGCCAACCTTGTAGCAAAGCATACAGGGATTTGAAGAAGCTTGGGGAGAAGGGGATGGCGTGGGCTCCAAACCAGACTTTGGATAGGAGCATAGAGTTGGCAAGAACAACCCTGCCAGTGAGGGTAGTAGGGTGGGCTCTGAGAGAGGCGATTTGCTTCGTCACGTTGTCCAGTATATGGCCCTCCATTACTGCTGACGCGTATCCTCCTGCCTCCAACCACACGCCCAGATGGCGTACCAGTCCTATGGTAGGTCGCGGCACAAAGGGGAGCACCAGTGGAGCGGTGTGTTTTGAGTTAGTAAGGCGTGGACTTGGGTGAGCAGCTGGGCTGGGTTGGGAACTACTTGCTGGGGCCCAGCAGTTCTGAAACCGACCAAGGAGGATGATTTCGGTTTTGGAGGCGTTCAGTGCCGCGTTGCTTACCCGGGAATATTCCTGGATGAGGGCTTCAAGCGCGCGTGCATCTTTGTTATTAGACACCCCCACCACGCAATCATCTGCAAATGCCATCATCTTGACTGGGGTTTGGCCTGGCACATGGACCCCAGTGAGTTGGGCATTCACATTTCGCAGTAGTGGGTCAAGGCTGAAGTTGTATAAGAGTGGGCTCAGGGGGTCCCCTTGTCGCAGGCCCCTTTGAGGATGGACTACTTCCGTTAGGAAACCTGGGCCGCGCACAGCCATTGTTGCAGATTCCGTGAGCAGCATCACCCAGTTAATGAAGCGGGGAGGTAGGTGGAATTGTTGGAGGCAGGCCCTAAGGTATTCCCAGTTTACTCTATCATAGGCCTTTTGTTGGTCCAAGAATACAAGTGCCCCAGAGGCTGTGGACTGACACACATTAGCCACAGAGTGCACGCTATCCCAAATCGACCTTCTGGGGATGAAACTGAATTGTTCTGGAGAGATGGTGGCAGATACTACAGTCCCTAAACGGTTAGCCATGATTTTTGTTAAAATTTTGGTGTCTGTGTTTGTTAGAGAAATGGGGCGCCAGTTGGCTAAGTCTAGCCTATCCCCTTTCTTGAAGAGTGTGACTGTAAAAGCCTCATGTCCTCCTGGTAGGAGGCGCATTTCCAACAGGCTTTGGTTGAGTGAGGCTAGCAGCAATGGGGATATATATTTAAAATATTTTTTGTAGAACTCATATGGAATGCCATCTGGGCCTGGGCATTTTCAGTTTGGCGCACCGCGAATGGTAGTCCATAATTCGTTTGGAGTAATTAAATTCATTATTTCTGGGTATCGGAAAATGGTGCAGATATGAGCTCTGTCAAGAAATTCTGCCATTTCAGCCGGCTGAATTGGTTCAGCTCAGTATAACTTGGAGTAATATCTTTGCATTTCGATTGCCACTTCAGCCAGTGTGTCCACAATAGAATTATCTGATCTTCGCATCTGTGTGCAGGCCACACTCTGGCATGGTGCAAAAATTTTTAGAAGAAGTATGTGGTGCACTTGTCGCCTTTAGTGATGCGTGTGGCCCTGTATTGGACACAAACCCGATGTTTGTGTTGCCTTTCAAGTGCGTTGAGGTGGGCTGCTGCCTCCACCCACTTCTGGCCCCATGCAGGGCTATATCCTGAGGCTGGAATGTTGGACTCCAAGTGGGCCAATTCTGCCAGCGCACACAATATAACCGCTGATGTGGCTCGTGAGCGTCTGGATGAGAGATGGCGATAGTGGCGGATGGTGTCTTTTTTGAAAGTTGCCCATGTGGAAATGGGGTCCGCAAAAAACGGTGCAACAAACAATTTTGCCAAAGTTGCCTCTTCCACCCACGTGGAAAATCCTGGTGACGCAAGCTCTGGGGGCGGATTTTGCACCAATGTGGGGCCTTTGCAACTGTGACGGGTAAGTGGTATGTTATCGAGACCAGTTGGTGGTCGGAGAATTCCATTTTTGTTGTTTTGAAGTGGGAGATATGGGGTTGGAATTTCGCCGGTGCTAGAATAAGGTCAATGCGGGTCATGGACCTTAATTGGCCGTTGTGGACATGGGGACGCATCATGTTTTCAAGCAGTGGGGCATGTCACAGCAGCGCATCCATTAACCCAAAGGTGGCTTTTAGAACGCGTAGTTCTACGTGACCCTGTGGGGCGTGGGGTGAGGGTGGCCACCGGTCTGTTGGTGAGGTTAGCCAACAGTTCATGTCACCAATTAGGAAAGAATCGGGGGGTAGCGGGAGGGATTTGACCGATGAGAAAAATTCCCGACGCTCTTGTGCACCGTTTGGGGCGTAAATGTTGACAATTGTGTGTGCAACATTGGCCCATGAGAAGATGACAACGAGCACTCGGTCATTTAGGAATGTTTCTGAAGATGTAAATTTGAAAAAATTGTTTTTCCGAATTAGCACCCCACAGTGCTTCAACCAAAAGGATAGGGATGGTAGGAGCATTGTTTTCCAAGCTTCCTCGGAACCTCGTGGACAGTGGGTTTCCTGGATGGCCAGGATATCCATGGGTAAATTGTTTTGTAAAAAACTCAGTTTCCTAGCCCAGGATGGGGAGGCCTTGAGTCCGGCGATATTCAGCATCCCTAGAGTGAAGGTTTCCCCCATCGCACCTTAGGTGCAAGGGGTGGGGCCCCCTGGCCCACCAGCCTCTTCCAGGTCCCCACGGGCTTTCACGGCAGCGTGGGTATTAGCAGCAACGCTATTGGGGTTTTTGTTAATTTTTGTGGAAAGAGTCGCATTGGCTTTGGCCTTCGCTTTTGTTTTCCCGACGTCGGACAAATTTTTTGTGGTGCGGATAAGTTTGGTGCACCATCGAGTGGGGCAAAAAATTTTTTTTTGGTTGGGATAGGTCCCAAGTCAGTTTCAACTGGGGCTTGGGTGCAGCGATTGGGTGAGATCGAATCTCCCATCAGATCCTCAGATTGAGTGGCCCGTTCAGCTTGGGCCTCCCAATCTGATTGGGTGATGGATTCCCAAGTTGCTTCCACCACAAAGGTCTCCATGTCCTCCTGGCGTTGTGAGTGTGGGATGGTGGTGGTGACCTTGGCCGCTTCCTTGGCCGCGGTCCTATGGGCCTGCTTGGCCTTCTTCCACTCCTGCAGGGAGATGGGCTTTACCAATAGGTAGCAGCCTTGTGCTCCCCATGGGAAAGCCTCTTTGGTGCTTGCGGTTGGTTCGTAGTGCGCCTCTCCACTGGCCATGGCCGCTGAGGGGTGCTCTTAGAATGTAACGCCCTCTTTAATGGGGCACGCATGTGCCTTATGGCTGAACGCGTCACAGTGGGTGCAAATGGGGGGCGCGCTGTCCACGGTTACCCGGAATGGGTGGGTGGTACAGCCCTGCAATGTCAATAAAGGTGGAGTGCGGGATCTGGGTTAGGTCCTTCATGATCTCCTCAGTTGGGGTCAGAACTGCGATGGCTTTGCCAGTGCACAGGTGTGGCATCAGCGTGAAACGTTGCATTTCAAAAGATTGTATTTCACCATATATGGCGAGACCATCTTTCAGGTGTTGCTCCAAAATGTCACGTTTTACTGTAGTAGGCAAAAAGTCAAACGTGAGGAAAATTTGGTTTGATTTTGTCCATCTGGTGCATTTAGTTTTGATGACCCATTGCCCTTCGGGGAGGTCGACCACTACGCGCACCGCTGCAGCCTTGTCTGCTGCTATTTTGCTTTCAAAACCTAGGTCCAGCCAACCGCGTGACATGGAGTGAGGTGCAACGTACACCGCGGTCAGGAAAATTTTGTGTACATCTTCACAAAATTTTTCCCATAGGGCCATTTTTTGGATGTCCAGATACACACGGACTCAAATTCCACCGACAAAAGTGGCTGGGAATGTGGCATGTTGATGTACTGGTTGCATCATGCTTGCCACGCGAGTATCTCCAGGGAAATTGTGACCGCCAGTTTTTTTAGATTTTTTTCTATTCCGCCAGATTCTCCAGGGCGTTTTTAAACGTTAGAGGCCGCGGGCCTTCCGCCTGCTCCTCTTGCCTTGCTTGCCCAACTGCTCCCAGACATGGGCGCAGACTAATCCCCTCTATGAGATTATCAAACTAGATTTAGTCTTGAATTGAATGTGTTGCAAAAGTGTTTGCAACGAGAAAGAAAAGTTTTCCATCCCAACCATTTGATTCTTCTCCTAAAATTACCTTAGGGCAATTTTAGTAAGGTAACAATTTTATTATACATAATTTAAATACTTAACTTATCTAGTAAATGAATCAATGCTAAAATTAGCCCATTCTATAGACTTCAAGGGGGCTACACAAATGAAAATAGTTTAGCTTCATATTATTAATAATTATTATTAGTTTTTCAACCTACAATATATATAACATCAGCTACCTTGGCTGCAATAGGTCAAAGCCTAAGTTTTGATAAGATAAATTTACATATTTGTGACTGATTTGTTATAGCTGAAGGAGTTTTGACAAAGTATTCTAGTTTGGAACTCTGATTGGTTATGAACTATCCTCAATTTATTCTCTTTTTACACGTGCCAATATGAACCTTAAATGTGTGTTTTCTATATCAAAAGTCCAAATTTAAATCTAACCAAGATTATTAGATTTTCTTTCCAGATTCAAAGGATCAACACAAAATTTAATTATTATATTATTGATAATCCAAAAACCTTGTCAGATCCCAATTTATTAATTTAATCTAAGTATCATGAAACCTAATTTCATAATTATAAAACTGCTTTCAAAAGCGTTGTCAGATCTAAAATTTGTCAAGTAATTGTAACAAGGGGAGAATTTTGAATCCTATCTGTCTCCAAATATAATCCCCCTATTATCAGTTTAAATGAGAATTGTCTTATACAATATATTATGTGATAAATTTAATTATACTGAGGTAAATACTGCAAGGTTTTTATTAACAAAGGATATATAACCTTTATAATTATTAAATAAATTTATTTTTTACCCTCATAATTTATTTATCAAATCTCTTCATTTCCACCAAGGATTAGGGTTTGAACTTAAGGTGATAACTTTGACCTCCTCTCTCTCAGGCAAACAAAATGTACTATGCTTACTGCGCCTGTCATATTTTGGGAATTCTGGGTTAGCACCAATTGAGTAACCCAACTTGCCAGAATTCCTACATTCCTTGCCAATACCATAAACTAGAATAGCAAACAATAATGTGGCCTATAGAGTTCCTGGCGTATTAGAATACTGCACATGAAATTATAGTGAGGCTTAATATTATTTTCCATTATATTGCTTTACACATTGGTGCGGTATCATCCCTAGGTTGACCATCTCAAACCAAAATTTCTTTTAGTGAATGGCCTTAGATAGTTATTGGTTATGTTAGTTTAATTTCTCAATCAAACTCTTAGAGCTCAATTAAACCTTTAAAGGTGAGAATACCATTATTAGTATTATATAAGTCAGTGTCATTGCCACCCCAGTTTGATCCTGATAATAAACCTGAGTAGGGGATTAATACCTACGTTAAAGTTATGCAACAATACCTAAACTTAAATATTGAATCTTATTGTGGCCTATAGAGTTCCTGGCCTATTGGAATGCTGCTCCTAAAGTATTTCTAGGGATTAGCCTCATCTCTAATTATATCAATTTCCCCACTGGTGCAGAAACATCCCTAGATTATCCCAACCCAAATAAAAATTTTACAGTAAAGGTCCTAAGATAATCCTTGGAACATACTCTAGTTTAAATTTTCAGTCAACCGCTTAAAGCTCAATAATAACCCTTTAAAGAGGAGTATACTCCTAATAGTAGGGTACAAACCCAGTGCCATTGCCACCCCTGTTTGATCCTGGTCGCTAACCTGAGTTGGGGATTAATACCTGTATTAGAGTTGTGAACCAATGACCCATACTGGAATGACAAATATCATTGTGTCCTGTAGCGTTCCTGGTCTATCAAAACAGCGCATCAAGGTTTTATGGGATATCCTACTTTCTCATCGTTCATTTCCCCATCCCCTCCATAAGTTGGTGCAGTATAATCTTTAGGTTGGCTCTCCTCAGATAAATAAACCCCTATCTTGTAAGAATAAGATAATCTTTGGCTCTTATATTAGTTTAAATTCTCAATCAAACTCTCAGGGCTCTATATTAAACCCTAAAGGGGAGGATAGCTCTAAGTTTGGATATAATCCAGTATCATTGGCTCTTGGTTTGATACCAGTGGTGAACCTGGGTAGAAGATATCATAGTAATCTTGGTTAGAGGAAATTACTACCTACGATAGATTTGCATACCTTTACCCAAACTGAGGTAGAAAATGGTGATATGGTCTATAGACCTTATGACCTATCATACTAACACATATGGTGGGGTTTTTTAAGTTTTATCATCCATTAACTTATAATCCCCTACTATCAGTACAGGTTAATCCTTAGGCTGATCCATAAATATATATTACAAACCTTTAAGTAGCTGAAATAGGGTGGTTTACCCATCACACTTTAAGTTGAACCTTTATCTATGAGATACCAATTATAATAAATACATTAAGGGTTGAGCCTTTAATAAACTATAAGGCATACACAGAAATGGGTAGAATCTTATCTGTTGAACTAGAGTTTACCTTAGAGGGTTTTACAGGCCAATTTGCATCCATTACAGGCTAATATATATATCATAGATTTTAAAAGATACTATGAAAAATATATGAAATAGCCTGTATAATGGGCTGGTTTACGCCAATATGCCACAAAGGAATTGGGTAGTAAGAGCCATGTTGCTGCCATACTAGGGACAGGCCCGCAGAAACCCATCCTTAAATCCTTCCACCATGCCTCATTGTTGCCACATATTCCTGCACCACTGTTCCCATGACGTTGTACATCAACAGCATGGTCTGGCTCCATGAGAGGGCTGAGAATGACGCCAACGCCACACCAAGCTCACTAGTTAAGCTCATCAATTTGATCTGATAATTTAATTTTAATAATATAATATTTATAATAGCAATCAATATATTTTACTTTCCTGATTTTCTTAGAAGACAAAACTGGCCATTAAGGCTTCATCCATCTTCTAATAAAAGCACTCTGCTGGTTTTCTAATAAGCTCCCTCTCCTATTCTAGGCTCTCTCAAACACCAGCTAACACATCGCTTGCAAAGACTTCTCATCCCACCGGATCATCATCTACACCATTTGTAACCATGACATCATATTCTCTCAGATGCATCTCAGTATCAGAATGTCAAATCTCTCACCCTCAATCCCACAATTCCCCATCCAACTCACCACCAGCTCCAACTTCCTTGAATTATCCTCCAACACTTCTCTCCTATTCAAGGCCCTTCCTATTTGTGGAATCCACTATAGGAGGCCACAAATAATATTTTAAAATGGAATATTTTACTTTCTATTAAAAGTATGAAATAATACTTGTTTTAGTTTTTTATGTTTTTTATTAAACAGGCAGGGCAAAACCAGAAAAGGTCCCTTTGTCAATACTAGCTTTTCCTATTTAAACTAGTTCAAATTTTTAGACCATCGATATTTGGGGCAAAAGAATGCAAAGCTCAGTCTTCTAAATTAGGAAAATAGGCTTTTGGCCTATCAGATCAAAGATAAAAAAAATTTTAGAGGTAAAACTGACCCATGCGGTAATGATTTGATGAATCATATCCAATCACCATCGAGTAAAATATTTTCATCTCAGCAGTGGTCTGACTCAGATGGTAATGATTGGGCATTTTGGCAGTAGTCAGACTTGGAGGGTAATGATTGGCTAATGCTTACCCTATCATCCTTGAGTAAAATCTTTGCACCTCAACGGTGGTTAGACTTGGACAATAATGACTGGTTAACTTGCACCCAATCATTGATGGGTAACATCCTCTTGCCTTGCAGAGGTTCTGATCTGTGCGATGTTATACTCCTCATATTTGACCAAGGAGTCAGAGTATTTCTATTATTAATATTTACCGTTTTAAGTCAATTTTTATGATAAATCGTATTCCTCTGGTTGCTAGGATTCCACCAAGAATTCACTAGGGTTTTTTCGTTGTGGGAACTCATATCATTGATATCCTAATTATTATTTAGAAATTGGGCAGGTGATGGGCCAATCATCAGAGCAGATTTGGGAACAATAATACCTCCAACATTCTTTTCCTTAGATCAGAAAGAAGAATGTCTGACATTGCCCCCCTCAAGAATATTGGTAGGGGTTTTGCGGTTATGGTAGGGTGGTACCTTTCCATCCACTTGAGAGGTAGGAAGGGGGATGTAGAGCTTATTGGCAGCCTGCCCTTTTTTGTCGCGGTTTTTGTGAGGTTGGTGTACATGCAGGAGGACTCCTTCTTGCTGGGTCCATTATTGGCTAAAACTAGGGGAACTTCATAATTGAGCAACAACAAGGTCCCTTGCTTCATATTAATAATGACATCATATTTGATCATGAACTGCGTACCTATAAGCATATCATAATTGTTGTTTTCCAAAGCCACTGTGGGGGCTGATAGAATGAGCTTCTCAATATGAATGGGAAGGGATGAGTAAGCACCCAGCGCGCGGGTGTTATTAGGACTGGCGGTTCCAAAATCTTGGTTGTACTCTAAGTCAGGTGCAAGTTTGATCTTTTTCATCAACTTGGAGGAGATTACGCTTACTGGTATGCCAGTATCTAGAATGGCCATCACCCAAACTTTTTGGATCACCACTTCGACCTTTGTAAGTATCCCTCTAATAGGGGGAAATAGGGCTAAGGCCTCCTTGAGATGGAAATTGGAGGTTAGTTTACATGCAGTATTGGGGTAATTTTTTTTGGATGGTTTGCATGGTATGGCCATGCTGGATAGGGCGAATAAGGTGAGACAGCACCTCATCTGCATCGCTGGCAGTATTGATGACAATTGGATCTCCTAAAATTTGGCAGAGATAGGTCTCTTCTGGTATGGTAGCCTCGTATACTCCTCCAGCATTCAAGCAATCAGGGACTTCCACTTCAGCCGGCGCCCCTACAACATAATAGCCAACCTCATCCGTATCCCCCTCATAATCATCCCCTGGGGTATTTGTAATGTGAGGTAGTGGCAAAAGTTGATTAAGTGAGTTAGGCACATTAGGTTTGTCAGCAGTAGGTGTGCCTTTCCCTATGCTGACATTTCTTTTTCCTGATCCTGTTCCTCAGCGTCAGCTTTCTATTTCCAGCATGTAGCCTCCATGTGGCCAAACCTGTTACAGTATTCGCACCTAGGGCGTTCAGGACGATTTGCTTTGGGGTTTTGTTCTTTAGGGCCCATTATCTGAAGGGGCTCCTTCTTATTCTCAATAGCTAGGGCTCGAGGCTTAGGCTTTAGTTCATCAATAGTTAAAATGCGAGGTTGAGATGATGCTCCATGGGGAACTTCAGGCTTGTGGAAATCAGCGACATCTATTAACGCCTCCTTGATGTCTTGGACGGAATGGAAATAGCGCTTAATGGAGGTGGGGTGCATTGCTAGTGATGGGTAGGAAGCCACTTCAGTCAAAGCGGCGGCTATAGCATCATCCAAAGTCAACATCTTTGAGGTTAACAACATCTGTGCTTCTAAATAGAGTCATTCCGCAAAAGCGACCACTGGCTCTCCTTTTTGAATATTCATATGCATGAAGGCTTGCTTTTTCATGCTTAAAGCTTGTTTGGAACCAAACGTGTTTATGAGGGCCTCTTTAACCTCAGACCAGGTGCTAAGAGCATCCATATGTGGGACCATCACCTCTTGTGCCATGCGACTCAAACAGGAAAGGATATGTTTGGCCTTCTGACGATCAGTGGCCCCTTCCATAGCTGCTTCATAGACGTATAAAAACGAGGCAATGCTACCCTCGCTGGGGATGAACTTGTCTTTGAACGTTGGTCTGAATGAACTAGATTCACCCCCTGTAGGGTATGAATAGCTGGAGCTTCTGTTATTAGGGTTTCTGAACGGTAGCTCAACTGATTGAAGGTCCATGAAAGGTGTTCAAACTGATCTTGCATGGCTTCGAGCTGGGTTTCCATTTTAGAGAGGGATTCTAGAGGCCCAGATTCGCACAGTCTTAATTGAGCTTCAACCCCTGAATTATAAGTTTCAAAGTCTTCTACTCGGTCTTCCATTGCAGAGACTTGAAAACGAAGTTGTGACACCATGGAGCTTAGGCTTAATTGAGCAGTTTCAACGGCTTTCACGCGGTTCTTCAGATCTTCTTTCATTTGTTTACACCCTTCATCGTCATGAGGGTGTGAGCTTAAGCCTTGTGCTTCATCCTTGATTTGCTCATACTTTCACTCGACCTGCATTAGTTGGCTGTATACTTCCTTTAACATCTCAGGGCTTTCCAGCGAAGTTTTATTTCTTTTGCTTTGATTTCACATGCAGTCAGATGACGTGCCAAATATTTAGTATTTTTCAACGAAGCTTTGAGAGCTAGCTCCTTTCCTAGCTGAACAACCTTGGCCGTGAGGATGGCGGTGGCGCTAGATGGTTCAACCAACAGACGGCGTTCAAGCTCATCCACACGCATAAAGGCCTGAATTAACTGTCGCTCCACCACAGCCATACGCTGTTCATATTTCTCTTGAAGGGCGGAGTCATGAGCTGAAAGGTCATGACATGTTTGCTCATTTTGCTTTTCAATTTCTTTAGCAAACTCTTCCAACAACGAGTGGGTGCTAGTGGAGGATGCGTTCATTTCATCCCAAAATTTCTTCATGACCTCCTTGACATACTTTACAAAACCCAGTGTCCATAATATTAAGTTGGTCATGCAGCTTTATGATGTAGTTGCAATTAGCTTCCACACCAGATTTAACTGCCCCAAGATGTTTGGAAATCAGGTGATATAGCTTATCATAGGCTAAATTTAAAGCTGCATGAGTATCTTGGTGTTGATGAAGCTCTTCATGATGGCCGGCTAAAAGATGCATCATATGGACCAGAGCAGGGTGAGCAAACTTGTGGACATAGGTGGTCAAATTTGTAAGCTGATCATAGGTCTCTGGGAGGACACTAGTCTCATAGAGAAATAAGTGGCGTTCCTCTACCAATGACACTCGTTCACGAGATGCAAGGTTGCCAGGTTAAGGATGCCATGAGTGAGGTCTCTTACAGCTTCAGTGGCTGGCCAAGTGATGTGATGAGACTCAGGTACTAATATAGGTTTAAATTGTTGTTCTTCAAATATTAGAGCAGTAGGACTATCCATGCGTTCATCTTCTTCAGTTTCTTCCCCATTTTGCACCCAACAGGTGACACTTTCCATTTTTTATTAATACTTATCAAAGTATTTAGGGGACTTGATCCCTGCGTTGGGATCTAATTTTGTGGAATCCACTATAGGAGGCCACAAATAATATTTTAAAACGGAATATTTTACTTTTTATTAAAAGTATGAAATAATACTTGTTTTGGTTTTTTATGTTTTTTATTAAACAGGCAAGGAAAAAACAGAAAAGATCCCTTTGTCAATACTAGCTTTTCCTATTTAAACTAGTTCAAATTTTTAGACCATCGATATTTGAGGCAAAAGAATGCAAAGCTCAGTCTTCTAAATTAGGAAAATAGGCTTTTGGCCTATCAGATCAAAGATAAAAATTTTAGAGGTAAAACCAACCCGTGCAGTAATGATTTGATGAATTGTATCCAATCACCATTGAGTAAAATCTTTTCACCTTGGCGGTGGTCTGACTCAGATGGTAATGATTGGGTATTTTGGCAGTAGTCAGACTTGGAGGGTAATGATTGGCTAATGCTTACCCTATCATCCTCAAGTAAAATCTTTGCACCTCAATGGTGATTAGATTTGGACAATGATGATTGGTTAACTTGCACCCAATCATCAATGGGTAACATCCTCTTGCCTTGCAGAGGTTCCAATCCATGCAATATTATACTCCTCATACTTGACCAAGGAGTTGGAGTATTTCTATTATTAGTATTTACCATTTTAAGCCAATTTTTATGATAAATTGTATTCCTCTGGTTGTTAGGATTCCACCAAGAATCCACTAGGGTTTTTTCATTGTGGGAACTCATATCATTGATATCCCTATTATTATTTAGAAATTGGGCAGGTGATGGGCCAATCATCAGAGCAGATTCAGGAACACTAATACCTCCAACATTCTTTTCCTTAGATCAGAAAGAAGAATGTCTGACACTATCAAAGCAATGTGCAGATCAAGTGCAGCCTGATCCGTTACATCACCTCCCTGTGAGGCCCAAAACTTCCAGTCCTTCCCTGGGCATCACACACAGTCTTCCTTCATCTACCACATCACCTCTTCCACCAGGTAACCTTTCCACTTCACAAGCAAGCAATTGCTGCTGGACATTCACTTATCTCACATCCAATATCCGCTCCATTTCGTATTCCTGAACATCCTCTTCCCTAGGGTTTATTGGCCCTGGTCAATCTGAACCCTTTCCTTTAAACGCCCATAATTGAGAAGCATGAATCACCAGATGAGGCTTAAAACCTTCTGGCAATCCCAATTAAAAAGCAAGCCAATTAATGGCTTGAATGGTCTGGCATGGGCCCAAAAACTTCAGTCCCAACTTATGAATCTTAACTGGAACAGCATAGTTCTTAGCCGCCACCAATACCCAGTCCCCAAGATCAAACTCTGGATCCAGCGCTCTTTATCAATCTGTCTTATGCTCTTCCAAGCCAATGATTGTTCCAAATTTCCTTGTAGCTTCTTCCCGATATCTGCCATGGTATGCGCCATCTCATCCGCCCCCTGACACACTCCACCCACTGATCCCCCATTTGATCTGAATTTAGACCATGATTCACAAAAAAAGGAGTCATTCCCACTGATTATTATTAATGATTGTTATAAGAGAATTGGAACAACTGAACCCACAGAACCCAGTCATCCTGCCAATTGGAGACGTATCTCTGGAGTTACTGCTCAAGTATCTGATTCACCCTCTTCATCTGTTCATCAGATTGGGGATGGTACGCCGAGGTCTGACCATGCCTGATTTCCAAATTTCTCAGCAAACTCAACCAGAATTTTGAGACAAACTGTGGACCACAGTCCGAAATAATTTCCCCAGGTTATCCATGCTAGGAGAATACTTCATCAATGAAAATCCCCTCTGCGTCCTATGCCAAAAAACTCCCTATACATGGGAAATTCAGCGTATTTAGTCAATCTATCCACAACAACCATGACCACATCATTCCCCTGAACCCTCAGAAGACCCATTATAAAATTAATGCTAATTGAACTCCATGGCGCATGTGGTATCTGCAGTGAGTTTAACTTACCTGATGGAGGTTCCCCTAAGGGTTTCAATTTTGCATATACCAAACACACCCTCACATACTTCTTGACATCCTTCTGCAGGCCCAGTCATTAATAGTCCCGTTGCACCAACTCCACTGTCTTCTCCGCTCCCAGATGACCCACCAACGGATGATCATGAGAGACCCAAATTACCTCCCATTGTAACAATGGGTTGGGCACCCATACACAAGAATCGTGGTATATCACCCCACTCCTCTTCATGAAGGATCTATGGCGCCCATGTGTCTGTCCTTCCTCCATCTTAGCCTTTAATTGCATCCAAATTCTGACCTTATTTGCTTCCAGTGGACTTCCTCCCCCAGCTCACTCCACCCACCCTCAATCATCACAAATTGTTCTGGTCAGAACATTGTGGCTGTATTAAATTCCTCCAATTCATTCTTCTTATATGCTAAGCCTTTGTCCTGACTCAAACAGTCTGCTAGAATATTTGTTGAACCCAGCCTGTATTCTACCCAGACTTGTATTGGACTAGCTCCACATGCCATCTGGCTTGACGCTGTTCATCTTCCTTGGTTCCCAATAATATTCTAATGTTCTATGGTCTGTTCAAACAACAAAAGGGTGTCAGGCATAGAGCAGGTGGTGCTGCCATTCCTGCAAGGCTTCCATTGCTGCCAGCAGTTCCTTATCATATATCAGATAATTATTTTCAGCGGGGATCATCCTGCAGTTAAAATAACACATGTGGAGTTTGAGCCTGTCTTCCCCCTCCTGTAGTAACACCACATCTACAGCATAATTTGAAGCATCAGTTTCTACCACGAATGGCTTCCCAGGATCTGGATGGGCCAAGACAGGCGCCATAAGTAACTTATCCTTTAATAATTTGAAATCCTGCTCCTCTTTTCTTCCCCACACTAATGGAACATCCTGCATTAGATGCATGAGAGGTAAGGCCATTTGAGATAGATTTATCACAAATCTTTATAGGAAGTTCAACATTCCCAAAAAAACTTTACACCCCCATTTGATCAGTAGGGGCCTTCCATGCTCATATCATGCACAGTTTATCCATACATACTCCTAATCCATTCTGGAACACCACGTTGCCTAGGAACATCACCAAACTCTGATTAAATTATCACTTGGAAGGTTTCAATATTAAACCCATCTGGCCATTTGCCATCAGAACTTCCTGGACATCTTGGACATGATCCTCTCAGGACTGTGAAAACACCAAGATATCATCCATATGGGTGGCACAGCATTAACTGATCATCTCTTTAAGGACATAATTGATCATCCACTTAAACACCGCTGGGGCATTTTAAGACTGAATGGCATCATGTGATATTGAAAAACCCCTCAAGTGGTTCTTAAACGCAGTGTATTTTTGATGTTCTGGTGTGGGAATTTTCATATGACCACATTATCCAGCTTGGAACTAATTAAGCTTCAATTTATTTTAATTAATTGGTTCATTTATCTAATTTAGCTTCTTTATTAAGTTTTAAGATGTTGATCAATTATTCTGTCTCATTGGTGATAATCACCAATTAAATGGTTAATTGTAATTTTCATAGGATCAAATCTGATGATAATTACAGTTACAATTTTGTCAGGGATTGTTGCCAACAATTTGGAGATGAGTAAATTGACTCAAAATGGGTAATTACTCATGGGAAATCGTCAGGTTTGGTAGCCAACATGTGGGCTGATATGAATAGCAATTTAATTACGTTATTCCGTGTGAATACCAGCTAGAATATTTCCCATAATTGAACCAATATCCATTTTCTGTCGGCTAGGCGTGCTGAGATCATTGCATATATCCCTTTTCATCATCTAGGCGTGCTGAGAATCTTGTGGTTACCACGAGTACCCCTAACACATGTCCTTCACAATTTTACCCTATAAATATTCCCTCTCTTTAGTAATAAAAAACACCTTAGTACTGTGAATACTTTAATATTTTCAATTGTGAATTGTTTACTTCAAAGTAAAGTTGTAAGAAGTCTTCCCATATAAGTGTTAATGCCAGAGTGAGGCTGAAGTCACTTTAATCCTTTTATATTGCCAGAGTAGGGCTGAAGCTACCCAATTACCCAAACTTGACTAGGCTAATTGTCTTCATACAATTAGCAAATTCGTGTTTATTCCCAGAACCAATAGTTAAGCGAACTTGTGCACCAGTAGAAACCCCGCGGTTTTTACATCTGGTCTCACTGAAACCTGCTTGAATGCATCCATGAGATCCAACTTTGTAAAAATGGTGCATCTGGTAACCATTGGGAGAATATCCTCCAACAAAGGCATTGGATAGGGATCAGGCTCAGTGACCTTGTTCAGACATTGGGAATCCATACATGGGTGTAGTTTGCCATTCACTTTTGGCACCCGTAATACAGGAGATACAACTGGCGACTTAGAAGGCCCAATTAAACCTTTGTCCAACATTGATTTTACATGGCTCTCCAGTGCTCCTTTTGCTTGTTGGTTAAGAGGGTATACCAGACATCCCTGGGGAAGCTCTGACCCTTCCTTGAACTGGAGTGAAAATGCAAAAGAACCTGTAGGGGAAAAAGATGAGTTCCCAATAGGACTAAATACACCCACAAAGTTGCTATATTCAGTCAGTAAATCTCTCTCCTGCATTCCACCCATATTTCTGAATCTACTCAGAACATCACTTCCAACCACCATCTTCCACCTCATAGGATGCCCCATCTGAGGATTCAAAGTAACTGTATTAAATGGCAAATCAACCTGGGGCCAGAACCAATGCCACCACCGCATCCCCAATACCACAGGATGGGCCAGATTCCTGATTGCACATAAACTCTCTTTGAACCAAAATGGGCTCTGCCAAACAACTACTCAAGGCTCCAAACGCCATGAGGGAGCCCTCCTCAACACGTTGGCAAACACCATCTCAGGACCATTCTGCATTTCCAACTTCAATTTTCCTTCCAAGGCGAAGTCCACATAGTTTTCCTCGGCCCCAGTATCCACTAGGACCATCACCTTATCCATCTGATCTTGTAGATATAGTTCTACCGGAATAAATAACTGAGGATAAAGCAAAGAAGTAGATTTAATTTTCAAAGCATTCTCAGATTGCAAATCTGTAGGTAAGGTAGGTTTGGGAGTGTTATCCTTCCCATGTCCCTGGCCTCCTGTTCCCCCCAACTCTCAAAGTTACCCTGGTGGAACCCTCCATGGATATTTCCAAAGTTCTGGGTGATCCCTGCCACCCTCCTTGACCTCTACAAACCACTTCAGGGGACTGGCCCCTTCCTGGAGACATAGAATCCTCCCACAAGTTTCATGCCAAGGACAATTGTTTCTCAACCTGTACCACCAATGCGATTTTCTCAGCCAACATACCCTGAACTTTGGCAGCAGCCATAGCTGACAACATATCCACTTACAACCCTTATCAAAACATTTGCAATGATTGCAAATCTCACACTTGTGCTGCTTTTGCTAAAGGACAAGAAAGCTGCACATATTCTTCAACCAATCCTCGCCCCTGACTCACCGTCAACAAAGCTTACCATGCCACATCCTGACCTCATCCAGACAGGTGGCCCAATCGATCCAATCAACACTCATCCATGGAACCTAGAAGTTGACCTTGCTCCTCAATCAGTTCTTGCACCCACCCACCAGGTGTGATGGTAATGCCTCCACAATTTGCGCAACCCACAGCAAGAAAGGGGACTCTCCCCTTTCACTTGAGCCAACTGCACCTGAAACTGAACTTGTGACACCACCTGATGAATTTTATTTAAAGCTATCATGGTCAATGCTGCCTGACCTTTTAGAGATTAAGATACTACATGGCGACCCTCCACCTCCACATGTAACTGATGGGGCTCCCAAGGCCCAGCCCGCCACCAGCCCTAAACCACCACCCCCATATGTGGCCCTACCAACTCCAAATGGTCCTGTCCAGATTGATGGCCTTGCTGGGTGCACCAGGCTGAGGTGCATCCCTACAGCCTCTGTCACCCTGTGGTCACCAGGCTGAGGTGCAGCTGACTGGTCTCTGTCACCTCGGGCCACTCTGGATCCTCTCCCTCTTGCTAGGGCAAGACCATTCCAAAAGGATCCAGCACATCCACCCCCTT